>LUCW03001004.1:0-30743 GCA_001586965.3 Sphaeroforma sirkka | reverse complement strand
GTATGTAAATGTATATATATATATATATATAAATATAAAAATATATATATATATATATATATATATGAAAAAAGTAGATAAAACCACAAACCCTAATACCAATAACCAACTCAGTACCGCCAATTGATATTTACACCAAGACCGGTACGGGTGCGTGAGTACAAACTTTAAAACCCTAAAACACTGAAAGGCTATTTTATCCTGTCCTATTTGTTAACCCCTTTGAGAATGTAGCACCTACCACGACACCTTTGGTTCTGCGCGTCGTTGGGGAAAACCGTTAGCATGCAGTGGCATGTCCCATTCTCGCCGAAATCATCAACCGAATCAATGCCGTTGCCTGGGAGGTGATATAAATATATATGTACATGTTCAATTATTAGGCTATATATATATATATATATATATATATATATATATATATGTATTTATTTTATTATATATATTTGTTTGCCATACATACATGCATGAATGCATACATACATACATACATACATACATATATATATATATATATATATATACATGCAAGCATTCATACACACACACACACATATTATATATATATATATATATATATATATATATATATATATATGTATATATATATTTATATATATATATATAACACAGATATACACTCAAAAAACAAACATACCCACACACACACAACACACATTATACACTCTACTACATACACCCTTACCCCAAAGTGCGTCGCCACCTTTAGGCATCATTTGATACATAGACCGCCATGTCTGCAGTAGTTTCGCACGAGCCGCACGGCCGAGAAGCGTGTTGCTATCGATGAGATGGTTCAAGCCACCTGTAATATATACACAGATATGCATTAGAATATACAGTTACGTATCATTATACACGTTTAAGTATTAGAACCTACAGATATGTGTTAGAATATACAGGTACATAGATAACATACGTTTGTGTATTAGAACATAGAGATTCGAATTAGAATATGCAGATACGTATCATAATATACGTTTAAGTATTAAAACATACAGATATGTGTTAAAATATCCTACTATACGTTTATGTATTAGTACAAACAGAAGTATATTAGAACATACAGTTACGTACTCCAACATACCATTCACTGTCATACTACACAGTCATATATCATAACTAGTACTATACTTGCTACTATACATGCACATTGACAAGACACACACACATTGTTCTAACACATTATATCCCATCGACACACATCACACATACATACCTAAGGCGCTGGTGTCCTTAAACTCGCCGCTGAGAAGTGCACCCACAGACTTGGGCATACCCAACGCACTAGACGCCAAGCCCATGAATGCGTGCAGGTGTTTGGCAACCCAGCCCTTACCCCCTTTGCCACCGAGATCACTCTCCACCCACCTACAAGAACAAGGGAGGCCGTACGGATGAGCTAATTGTAGTGCACTAAAACCCTAAAATCCTAAACTTTAAACCTTGGAACCCGGTGCACGAAGGATTGCAGGGGACAAGAAATCGGTCTTTCCCTGGTGTACTGAGGAACCGTTGTAAACCATATAGCTATAGTTTTAATATGATGGTTTTTGTAATTGAAATATATTACTGTAGTCATACCTATATAAATATGGAAATGTTTTTGAAGTCTTTATAGTCAACGTGTAATATTACAGTTATATTACCGTAGTCGTTATAGATAGACTGTATTATTATAAGGCCTTAACATATATAACACAAGACCAATGAGACATACTATATGAATCACATATACAACACACCTGAGGCTTGAACGTAAATATAACCCAACATCAATGAGACATACTCTATGAACTACATATACAACAAGCCTAAGGCTTGAACGTAAATATAACCTAACTTCAATAAGACATACTTCATAAAGTAGGTCACCAGATGGCCGCCCATCGAATGTCCCACCTGTGCGAACAAAGCACCACAGCCGCAGGAGAAGAGAAAACAATTAGTGCAGTCAACAGCACATCAAATCAATGTTAACCAGACAACTCACTCTATCAACGAAGCACAGGCATACACCACACGATCCATAAAATCAGGCAGAGCTCTCAATCTGTCAATCCTCGCTATGTCCGGAACTGATGAAGGTTCCCGTGTTGACTCGAGAGTGTTCGTAACATAACAAATGGTTTGAAACTGTCGCAAATCTCGCTGTAATTGTATATATGTAAACTTCAGTAAATGTCGTACTGCCCGTATATATCAACAGATAAAACCCCGATTGGGATCATAAACACAGTTCAAAAGAGTACCAGAGCTGTCACAAAGGCCACATATCTCGTACATAAAACAACCGTTGCGTAGATAGCATATATATATATATATATATATATATATATATATATATATATATATATATATATATATATATATATATATATATATATATATATATATACATATATATATATAATATATGTATATATATATATATATATACAAATATATAATATATAACATATATATATATATATATATATATATATATATATATTATTATTATATATTATATGTATACATACAATATATACATATAATATGTAACATAACCATATCTATATGATATACATGCTATCCATATTATTATATATGTTGCATGTAATATTGCATGCATATTACATGCATACATATATATATTATTATTATTATATGTATTATTACATATAATATGTATATATTACATATGTTATATGTATGTAATGCATATAAAACATTACATATGGATATGATATGACAGATATAGATTACAAATGTAAACATATGCATATGATATGGATATATATATAATATACATATTATATATATATATAGATATGTTATATATATGCATATATATATATGTATGTGTATATATATATATATATATTTATATGGATATATATATATATATACATATATGTATAAGTATAATATATATATATATATATATATATATGTGTGTGTGCATATATATATATATATATATATATATATATATATATGTATATAGATCATAGCACTCATTACTCACAATGACCACTTTCTTATCGCCATTCAGTGTATAAAGGAACTCAATTGTCGCCTTGATTTTGCTGAGAGAGCCGTCCCGCTTCTCGTTCCCACTAAAACTCATGCGCCAATCATATCCAACCATCCCCAGACTGCCGTTGTCATAGCCTACGGCCACGAGATTGTCAATCACCTGCAACAGATCAGCATTCAACACACAGCAACACACAGCTTAGACACGTGTTACTGCTGAGCAGCATGTGATTGGAAGATATAAAAAGAACAACACACAGCATAGACAGCTGATACTGCTGAGCAGCATATGATTGGAAGGTATAAATAGATCAACACACAGCAGCACAGAGCTTATACCCATGCTACTGACGGTGTACGTGAGACGGGTGAGCTGCATGCGTTTGAAGGTATATCCGATAAAACAGCTACTTTTGTAATTGAGACAAGACTCCCACAAGCCATCGCGGAACGGACGAGAATATTGAACACCTGATTTTGGTATTTGTTTTTGCCAACAAGGAAGCTAATTCTAATTCGGAAAAGGGATCAGAAAAAGCCATAGCCGAACGGACGTGAATATTGAACACCTGAAATATTGAATTCATTGCTAACCAACAAAGAAGCATTGATCACCAAAAATACTAGAAGAAGCTAATTCTGGTTTAAAAATGGGAATAGAACAATCAACCGATTTTCTTCTGGGCTGTGTGCTGGCACACAATCCTTCTACAATTTGAGACGAGTAACTACCGTAGACGCAGTTTAAAAATTCAAAACCTCACCTCCAATCTCAAATATATGTAAGACCATAGTGGTACATTTAGTGGTACTTACACATTTAAAGTACATTTGTACTTGCACACCAATACAATACGCTTTACAAATATACTATAGTGGTCTAAGGTGGTCCGATTCGATATCAATCACTATGACATACCATATTCCAGATCCAAAAGTATTCGTTGAACTCCGTGCTGCCTGAAAAGCCGTCCACAGCTCTCAATTTGATATCTTCCGGATCCAATCCAGTTTCTGGATCCAAGGACATCTGCCTCAGCCAACAACCCAAATTGGAAGCTACGTTCGATGGCATACTCAAAGTGCCCCATAGCCGCGCCCTCGGTAATTGGGGGCAATCTGCACAGACATGTGTACAGATACGTACAACGGATTAAAGATCAGGTATTATATATGTATACATATAATATATATATATATATATATATATATAAATGTGTGTGTGTGTGTGTGCGTATGTGTGTGTATGTATGTATATTATATATATATATATGCGTGTATATATATATATATATATATATATATGAAAGTATGTATGTATGTATATATATATATATATATATATATATATATATATTATATTATACTATATTTTATATATATATATATGCATACGTATGTCCTCTCCTGGTTTGTATTGATTCGGAAATCTCCTGAAGAACAGCCTTTTTCTTTGAGAGAACGCTCGCGGTACTTGGGCACAATATGTGCAGACGTGTATTCAATTTACATATATTCACACAAGTACTACATACGCACGGGAGTGCCTATATATCCTATAAACCCTAAGTCCTAAACCCTGTACAAAGTTATATTTCCTTTCCACGAGTGTGCTATAGTATGTTTGAAGATACACCCGAATGTGTCTCTAGAATGCCTTAGAGCGCCGGACCCTTTCTTATCAAGCGCCATTTGTATAACCGTTTGTGTATGCGTGCTTGTGCGCATATATCCATTATAGCACATACTACGTATTGACACATATCAAAATACACCCCAATGCCCCACCAAACCACATTCATTAACATACACACTCATTTCTCTAACCCCACGACACGCACCCCAACAAACATATAGGCCATCTGTCCTATCCACGGAAGGACTGGACCGGCGCAATGCCCCAGAACGCTCTCCTCACCTGGATGAGGCTTCCACAACTCCAGGCTGACTGTGGTAAAGCCCGGTATCAGAAGCACTGGGTGATGCTTATGCAGGCCTTCTGCTGCCAAGCGTCCGCCCAACGAGCCCCCACTCACACCCCTCTCGGCCGGAAACATATAGTCGATGGGATGGTAACCCAACATCTGTGTACAGGGACAGAGGAACAGGCGACGGTAGGTTGGGAGCGAGGGGTATTGTGGGCAATAGGTTTAGGGTTTAGGAATTAGGGTTTAGGAATTAGGGTTTAGAGTGGGGTACATGTGCTCAATGAGTTTAGGGCTGACTGTCAGAGATCATAGTCTAGGGTTTGCGCTACGGTTCAGCTCAGTAGCCTGGCCATACGCACACCAACCATACCGTTGCGGTGGCATTGCGGGACATATCATCGACCACCTCCGGCAGCACACCTTGTGGCGTGACTGCGAAGATGACCAGCATTAGCGCCAGGTAGTACCAGTAGGTGCGTTGCCATAGCGACCGCGCCATGCGCTCGGACGAGTCCTTCAGCGAGCTCAGCCGCAGGGACATCTCGTCCTTGTCAGACTCTAACCGATGCACACGTGTCATGAGATCCAGCTTGCTTTCGTTCTTTAGCTTGTGTAATGTGTGACTGAAGAGCCGTCGCATGGGTCGCTTGGGGTCTGTATGGTCGCGTGAGCTGGCGTGGCTGTAGCGTGCGAGGGTCAGAGGAGAGATATACGAAATTTAGGGATTGAGGTTTTAGGGTTTTAGGGTTTGGAGGGTTTAGGGTTTAGAACCTTCCTGTTGTGGTTAGTCTGTATGGTGTAGTAATTAAATGTGAGATTCTGAAGAGAGACATTCGCAATTAGTAATCACCTACTCACATTACACCAAACATTTCTGTTGTCGGTAGTCTGTATGGTGTTGTATTGAATTGCGACAATCCGAAGAGAGATGTCCGCAGGCGTTGAGCGCAGATAACATATGTGCACCTGCAACCAAGAAGCGTATATGGTCTTTGTTCTCGGTTTGATAGTGAAGACACGTGTAGCGAATTATGTACATATCTATGAGTGAGGGTGTCTATACAAGGTTTAGGGTTTAGGGTTTCGCTACCACATATCAGATATATGCATTTGCGCGTGATCGATATTGTGAGTCTTTACACAAGAAATGGCGATACGTTATACGGAGATTTCCTACACAGATGTCGATTTACGTATACGTATTCATATGCATGTGGCTCTTATGTAGTACATTTCATCAGTGTGTCGCCTATAAGTCTCGTACGATTCCATGCCATCCGCACAATTCACTACCTCTATAACAGCTTAACTTATTTGTATTTGGGAAACGTTGATGCCCTGCCTATACAAGCACTTATTCCAGTACATGTACGCCTATATATGTGGTTCGTGTGTAGTACTGTCAGTATATCACCTGAAAGTCTGCAATGATTCTATGTCTTTTAAACAACCCGTTGTCTCTAAACGTCAATCCCACATAGGAAGCGTTGAGGCCCTGACAGCCATACTATGTCTATGTTACGCCATTGTAAGTACGTTTTGGTATATATAGAAGACCTGCTTCGACGGTAATCCGCTATAATGTATGCACCGGAATAGTTCAAGAGAAACACACCGACCGGATTTCAGGTCCGATTTCTAGTGTATGACAGTGTGGCCGCTCAGGTGCACGTATACTTTAACGTTTATTACACGCAGTCTAATCCTCACGGGCTCTATCTATCTAGCTAAATCCGATGTGTAGTAGAGGTTTGGCTTGGTGCTATATATTGTAGGGTTTAGTAGCCTTTAGTAGGTCGTTTAACATGTCAGCCTATTCCAAAATATATCATTTGCCGCGATATACCTTGTGACCATGCCGCAAACATATGGTGGATGCATGCATATATAAGACTGGCTATATGAGTGTGTGTGTGTGACAGTGTATGCCGATATATGGCAGCCTAGTCTATCCTCGCACTACGTGGGCCTAAAGAAGGGCAAAATCAAACTGATCCACTCATGCATGGGTGTCAGAAGGTACGTGCAATAACCAGTTGTGTGTGTGTACCAGTGTACATAGCTAAACTGAGCGGCAAGTATGTAAATCACCAGGTAATTTATTTAATAGAAACATCGTAAGAACATATCAACTCGAACACGTACTCTGGTAAAAGGATTCTGGTATAGTTTACAGTTTAGGGTTTAGGGTTTTAGAATGACGGATACCACAACGACCCAGAGGACTCCGCCTAACGTTTTGTACATGCATGTAGAGACTAGAGTTCACTGCTTATTCATTTAACTGCACTCCCGGCTGAAGTTATTGCCATGCGCATATTGAATACCAGCACATTCAACTCTGCAAGCTTGTGCGTGAAGTACAACTACGCGTGTACATAAGTGTGTATGGCGACATGTCCTCATCAGATATGTGCATGTACGTGCACAACACCGGCCTATGGATACTATAAAATTCAACCACAGACATTGTGCGTAGTTGTATGCTTCTGTCGAGGACAAGTCCATTTGTTAGGCCTTATAGGGACCACTTGAAAAGGTACGTCCATGTGTATATGCATATACGCGCGATGATCAGGCAATATGCACATACATGTGAGTGTATATGTCTGTATATATCTATCTATATCCGAAATGTTATGTGTCCATATATCCAGAGATGTTTGTTCGGTATACATATAGGAGCATGTGTCCCAAACATATAATATAAATATATGCATATGTATATGTATATGTATATAAATATATATATATATATATATATGTATATGTGTGAATATCTGTGTGTATCTATTTGTATATATATATATATATATATATATAATATATATTTAAATATATATATATGTATATATATATATATATAATATATATATATATATATATATATATATATATATATATATATATATATATATATATATATATATTATAATATATATATATATATATATATATATATATATATATATATATATATATATATATATATATATATATATATATATATATATATATATTATATATATATATATATATATATATATATATATATATATATATATATATATATATATATATATGCATATCCGTGATATTCTGTATCCGTGTATCCATAAAATCTTTGCATACATATAGGACTATACAATAGTGTGTGCATTTTAACCATACCTTCTCGTGGCCTTCTCATTGGTATCATCCGATTCGCCATCACTCGCATCCAGGTCGTCCCATGTCTTGCGTCGTTTCTCCCCATCGGGAACGTCGTCCGCAAAGCTATGGTCATTCGACAGCACATCTAGTGTATCTGTGTGAGTCTCAATGACCTCAGTCCCATCGCTGTCCTGTGACAGCTTAGGTGCCGCACTCCTTGTCCTTGGCAGTGCATGGTCTGTATTCAGTGTAATAGCCTCTCCTTCCGAGACTCCGTTGGGTACACTGAGTGCTGTGTTCCTGTCGGTATCTTTGTACGTAACACTATCATGATCATCACCGTGTTGTATCAGACCAGCCGCCTTCTTGAGTGTGGCTATAGTACTAGTACCAAAACCCTCTACCTTATCTTTCCATTTCCCTTTCCCTTTCCCATCGCCTTTACCGCTCCGATCATTTACCGTGGACTTGCTCTCGGTAGTAGACATCGACGCAATATCAGCCACCGTAATCACGTCCTTCTCATCTACCAGAAGCAATTGATCATCTTGTATGGGCTGGCTACTGCGCCTAGGCAGAGTACTATTGACCAGGCTGATACCGCCCACGGTGTTGTCAGTGCTTCCGGGAGAGTCACTGTCGTTGATAAGCCAGTTTGTGTCTGTGTTTGTATTTGGAGTGGATGGTGAGGTGAGTCCGACACCAGTAGGACTCGGGTCCGTCATTGTGCTGTACGCCTAGTGCTCATCTAATATAACTTTGCAACTGTGTGTGGATTGATTATTCCGACTGCGATATGTCAGCCGTTGACCCTGTGTCCGTTACAAGAAATTCGGTTCGAGCCAAAATAAACGTGTGTAGGAATCAGACTCGTTAGTTTGTACTTTTATCTGTGGGTATTTGCACATATATACTTATACGTATATGGTTATACGTATGTGGATGAATTAGCCGGAAGTACGCCGCCGCCGTATTCAACCCGATGTGAGGGCTGGCTATTATCGCTTGAAATACATTCTTCACAACTTCCGAATGCAAATGCTTGCTGCCGTATTCGCTCGCCAATCTAGTACAACCGACAAACCCAGCCTTCTTTGCAGAGATAACAGCTGATGCATATCCCGCTTTATATTTTACATATTGTGAATATTTATCTGTTGTCTGCTATAGTCAAAGTCAAACGGGAAAGCCGAAAGCGTGTGCGCCTGCGTGTGACAGTGATCACTTCAGACCTTACTAGTGAGGTGAACCAGGTGATCATGGGCATACTCTCTATGACTATTTGGAACAAATCTATGGCAAAAAAAAATATAGTACTCCGTATCTGATCATCAACTCTCTATCGATTTCGAATGACTGAATTTAAATTTCCACCGATCTTATTGGTCAGATCTCAGCCAATATTGAACTAAAGTCTTGTATCTTATAAGTTATTATGTATTTACTTCTCTCTTGTGGGTGGTCGGTCACTGGTCACTGTCGCGAGTATTTATGTAGTCATATATTACTTCTGTCTTCTATACAATTCTCTCGATAGTCTGTACACTGTAGTATCTCTCTACACTAAAGGAGAAATAGAGTAGAGACTTGTATGCGTCTCTGGTTATTGTGCTTGGAGAACATACTGTATAATACAACAGAATTAGAAGAAACCGTGGACATACAATAACAAGGAGGGATTAGTAAGTATAATGACGCTGCAAGTAGGTGCGGTTGCACCTAGCTTCACACTGCCGTCTATACGAACGGATGCAGATCCGATCACACATGATCTGGGTCAATTGCATAACAAAGGCCCTGTCGTGTGTTGTTTCCTGCGACACTCAACGTGATTGCCGTGAAAGCATCATGTCCAAGAGCTCTATAAACACAGAGAGGAACTAGAGCGTAAGTTGCATTCGGAGAGGTGTATGTAAAAATTATTTTTTAGATGTTGTTGAATGATTTTCTCTAAGAGCTCTGTATTCGCATAGAGGGCAATTGGGCATAATCTGCTTGTGGCGGGGTTACCTTCATATTCTTATGTAAATGAGGTTGTCTGTGTGTCTGTGTTTGTGTGTTTGTGTGTGTGTGTTTGTTTGTGTATCTGTATATATATATATATATATATATATATATATATATATATATATATATATACGTATGCATGTATGTAAATTATATATACATATATATGTGTGTGTGTGTGTACGTTACATATGTATGTTTTATATGTTTTTTATATATGCATGTATTTCTATTTGCATGTGTGTTTGTGTGAGTATTTATGTATCTTTGTTGAATATGTTGAATATATATATTAACCAACCTCTGAAGGCTTCCTAACGGCATAACAAGGATGCAGTTGAAAATCCGTGATTATGTCCACTACGCGCGTGAAATGAGTATGCTCACTATACTTTGTATGTGTTAGTATTTATGCCAACAACGACCTGTAGGGAACCGGCTTGCTCGAACGATCTGCGGTCTGTGCAATATGTATTTAGGTATAGGAATGCATATGTGGCCTGTAGTTCTAGCCGAGTTGTGTATCCGTTTTTTTTTATTTTTCCGCAATGGGTTTTATTGCGCATAAGATTATTATGTGCACTAGTACAGATATACATACTTGTGTTCAACTTCAGACCTAGTCTTTACCGTGTAGTCGGTTGCACTTCGGTGTCCGATAGGTGCTCCTGGAATATCTTTGTGTATTTTCTCTTGTAGCTGTATGGCAAAAATGTCGAGTTCTCAATCACAGAGTTCTATCAGCAACTCCACCGCAATATGCTGCACTCAAACGTAGTCAGTTGTGCGCTGGTTACTTTTGACCCAGAGAACCTAATCGGCAATTCGGGAGCAGGAATATTTTTTTTGGATTCAACTGTAATCATTAAATAGTTGCTGTGACCTCCAGGAACGAGGAGCTTACTTACCTATCCACGTCCACGCCCCATCTACTCTTAAGATAATATAGCATCTCATATCATGAGCCCTGGTCTACTCCATTCCAGATCTTGGAGCAAAGGTTGTGCTCATATCGTTTGTTGCGCCTGAGCGCATGGGCGATTGGCTGACTAAGCAGAGTATGCCCGCCGATGCATTCTTGATGCTCGGAGACGGGAGTGGCACTAAGAAAATCTACCGTGCGTATGGCATGCAGGTATGTGGCTTCCACTGAATGAGTGAGCTGTCTTGTATGATTAGAATCAACATGCATTGGGTCGTACTGTTTACTATTGGAACCACAGTTGGATCAATGTTTAAAGTCCGTTTCACCTTAGATGAATGATTTATGTCCTTTATCTAGATCTACCGTACATATGGCATGCAGGTATGTGGCTTTCACTGAATGAGTGAGCTGTCTTGTACGATCAGAATCAACATGCATTGGGTCTTATTGTTTGCTATTGGAACCACAGTTGGATCAATATTTAAAGTCCGTTTCACCTTAGATAATGATGTATGTTCTATATTTAGATCTACCGTACGTATGGCATGCAGGTATGTGGCTTTCACTGAATGAGTGAGCTGTCTTGTACTATCAGAATCAACATGCATTGGGTCGTATTGTTTGCTATTGGAACCACAGTTGGATCTATATTTAAAGTCCGTTTCACCTTAGACGAATGATTGATGTTCTATATCTGTACGTATGGTATATCAATAACATTGTATACACCCAATGCTCATACATGTTAACAGATGTGTAAACACCTGTGTGTTTTTGTGTGTGCTCAAGTTGTTTGTGAGTACATGTACAATTACTGTGTAATTTTATAGCGAGGAATGATGCAATTATGAGTACGCAAATATAATTTTCGAGTACAATTCCACCAAAACGACAAACTCAAATATGGTCTGAAACAAATTCGTATATTCTTCATATGTGACACAAACACACATATTGGTATCAAATTCTCGCGCGGAGATGAGACCATGTATATGAAACTGAGCTGTATCATCGCAATAATCTCCCCCGGTATCACACAGAGTTCGATTCTCGGGTCTTGGTCCCCGGCGACGCTGCTGTTCTATGCCAAGAACATTTTCAGCGGAACGAGACTCGAAAAGACTCAGGTCAAGGAGGACTTGCACCAGCTGGGTGGCGACTTCATCGTTGGTAGGTAGCCTCTCAATTATCCGCATGCAGATAATGGTCGTGGACACTGTAGACGGAATCGGCGTATTCGTCCGTGTGTGTGGGTGTGTAAGATTGCAGTATGTAGTATCATATGTACTAGCAGAGTATGCTTTGTTGGTGCGTGTTGTAAAGGCAATGGTGGCTGAAACTTGTGCCATGAATGATGTACGGGAGATGACCAGCCTGTCCCTTCTCAATTAAGGTGTACCAACACCGTACCAACTACCAACTGCCAGGACGACACGTGCGTATTCAGTAGTATCCAGCGGGCGCTTCTGTGTGCATTCTCGCACACTCATGCCTTGTACGACAGTTTCGAGACCATATCACCCACACGCAGTGCTACCGTTGGACATACATTGTCTGTGCTGATCCGCGTAGATAAATGGTGCATATATCAGGCCTTCTCACTAAATTATAGGGCACCTTACTGCTAGTTTGAAGGAAAGCGTACTGTTTCGCTAAAATAACACAAACCTCCATTGCTATCACCAGGTCAAGACGGGAAGTTACTGCTTAGTCACCCCTCTACATCGCCCATCGATCGGGTGGCTGTGAGTGATATAATGGACTGCATTCGCAAGGCTGTCTGTGTTAGTGTCGGTGTCAGTGACGAGTGTAGTCGTACGGACTGTAGCGCACATGCACATGGACATACTAATCGCGCGGACAGTGAAGTGGTGGGATCTGAGCCAAATGAGGATGACGCTGAGGATGGCGAGTGCAGCACGTGACAAAGGCCCCCTCGTTCTTAGTTGTATGTTCTGTAGTCTCGAATGGGTAGTCTCACCTATATAATCGTTGGTATATAATATGTTTGGTGTATCTTCGTGTGTATGTGCCTAGGCTCGCAATTTTGAGTATGTTTACCTACCGACAGTCTGTTGATGTATTGATGCACATATGTAGTATTGTTTAATCCCGTCAATTTTTTTTGTAAATGTGATACGATATCACCATCTCTCGCCCATTCTGTTAGACCTAGCTTCACAGTCGGGAAAGCATGGCCACACACCGCATATTAATGAATCCACGCTTGGATCAACCGTTTTTACAGATTTGGCACTAACGACAAATATACGTTTCAATTGTGTCACTTCCGCACTTCTCATGCGCAGAAAGAACGAGGGAGGGGTCCCTTGGCGTGAGCCGCCGTTATCAGGATAGTAAACCTATACGCAACATAGGTTGGCGCCATCGAGAAAATCCTCGTAGAGGAGTATTTGGTCAACCCGTGCACACCTTATCTCAAAGGGTGTCTTCTATAATATCGAATGTCACTGGTTCTGTAGCCTGAAGCACTCGGTTGTCCATAAGCGTTGATAGTTCTGAAGTATTGAGTTCAAGTAGAACACAGCGGCAAAGTATATTCACCACGATTCTTCACACTGTATCGCTTGAAATTTACCTATGAAAGGCAAGGTCTAATCCCGTTTCCAGGAGGATCTTGCACCGGATACTTTTATTTTTCAAGATCGCTGCTACAAGCACAGGTTTCAGTGAATGGAGATGCGTTAACACTCACGAACTCTCACACATCACCAAAATTTAGCACAGACAGATTCGACGCTGCAGTGCGTATCGTTTACCTTTGAGCCGGTCAATGGTGCATTGGGCTCGCATCTGCCAGTAGGTTGAGTCGCCGAGAAGCTATACAAATTTGATTCCATCGGATATATAACTGTATAACTGTATAGATATACACGTAAAAGTACAACATGCTCATTCACATCGCGATATGCATAGTTCAGTTTATCACCCGAGCGACATTATGATAGTCTCGGCCGTAACTTCAGTATGAGGTGGCCCAGTACTTGACACCCAAGCAATGTGGACGTATGCTCCAACTAGGCGCCTATTGCATCAGGTGCCCTTAGTCTGTGCATATGTCACCTCTCACTTGCCTTTTTGTAGTAGAAACCTGTATTAATACACAACTATACTATCACTCTGCTCGGTGGGATGAACAAACGCATGTAGACTATGATTATACATATAGTCCAATAGAATCACTAGTATATAATGGAACTAACAGTATCGATCGATATATATGACGAATTGGCTTATATAAACGGACATACAATCGTTTGTCAAGCACCACATAGTCAATGCTATATTTGGACACAGTAAGCAGATAAGTTTTATATTTGATACATACAACGAAATTTATGTACAACCTTCGTTTAGCTGATACTATTAGGGTGAACTACATATTGTAAAACACATTGCAATAGGAGATCCAGACCCTTGCCACGCGTTGGCACTTTATATGCTTGATAATACACGACAAATATAAAATCCAGCTATCAATATATGCCAATTCACTATATCTCCGTTAAAATGTACGGTATTAAACATGTCGGATGCCGAGTTAGCTCTATGACAAGTATTCGCTCATAGACGACAAGTTTGGCTTTACAAATATTAACTCATCAACGACACGCTTGTCATTGTTGGGCACCGATTTCGTGTAATTTATGCTCCTAAGATTAAAACTAGAAGCAAACGCTTCAAAACTATGTCCATGGGATTGTATCATACCGGGACGCATAACTCTTCGATAAAATCAAATATCGTTCCCAATAACTACACTATGATTCAAGGATATATTCCACTATAAATTTGCAAACATACCTATGATATGAATGAGACTGGCTATATAGATCGGCCATTTCCAATGATTTTTTTATTACGCCTTATCCAAACAATCGAAAGGTGAAAATGGGCAAAGTCAACAATCGTATAGCTTCTCAACTCACAAATAGAATGCGACGCCGGCTTCCCTGTCCAGTTTGTAACATTCGTCGCAACCCTAGGAAGTTGATTGAACATTTTTTGGACACTCATTTTGACACGCCAAACTTCTTAGAGGGTAATGGCAAATGGTGTACATTCTGACAGTTTTACTTCGCGGAAGGGATTCGGAGTCTTTGTATGCGCGAGATCCTGTAAAAAGATCTGGTTCTCAGCGCATGCATTTCCAAATTCAGGCCAGTGTTGCAAGGATTGCAAAAATCATGAGTAACCCTCATTTAATGTTCATCGTTGACAAGAACGCACTATCCGATAATCACGAAGACAGTATGAAACCTCACGAAGACAGTATGAAACCTCATGAATGTGCGCTGTGCCAAAAATGCCAGCAACAAGGCTGCGACGCATGTCACAAAGAATGAGTCACGTCATTGGTGATTGGACCTCACAAGCATCGCGATATGTATAGTTCAGTGTATCACCCGAGCCACAATGTGATAGCCTCGGCCGTAACTTCAGTATGAGGTGGCCCAGTACTTGACACCCAAGCAATGTGGGCGTATGCTCCAACTAGGTGCCAGCTAATATCAGCTGCCCATAGAGTGTGCGTATGTCATCTCTCACTTGCCTCTTTTTAGTAGCAAACTGCGCTAAAAACGCAACTATACTATCGCTCTCCTCCGTGGAATGAACATTTACACACAAACCATGAGTACACGATGCCAGCCGATGGTAGTAACAGTGAATAAAGTCAGACATGTAGTCCCTTGCAATCGCTGGTATACAAAAGGCTTTCAGAAGATGCGGTATAATATATTCTGGCGAAATTGTAGTCAATGATCGGGACAAGTCGTAGTGTACTCACCAACTGGGATGGTAAAAACGTTAATAAAGTCCTGCATGACGTTCAACTACAATCGCCGGTATACAAACTGTTTCCAGAAGATGCGGTATTTATTCTGACGAAATATCGCTGAATTGTAGTCGATACTCGTTAGTATCAACTGAGATGGTAGTAACAGTTAACTAAGCCCTGCATAAAGTCCAAATACAATATCCGGTATACAAACCGTTTCCGAAGGATGTGGTATATTCTGGCGAAATATCACCGAATTGTATGCAATAATGGGGACAGGCCACATTGTGAGTACCAACTGATACGTGATCCTGATTCTTTCGGCGCTTATGAGCCCATACTCGTACGTGCAAGCACGTTTACGCGTGTTGAAGCCAATACTCGAATACTATCTCTTCATGCTTGATTATACCTAAATTGGATTCATATGCATACATCTCATGAAATGCATATCCCTGTATAATACATACTCATATTGATTCAAATTTGTATCGCAGAAGAAACCAACAGTATTGATCGTGTATATATGATGAATTGGCCTAAAACAAGGGCATACAATTGTATTTTGCGTACAAAAAGTCGATACTATATTTATACACAGAAAGCAGATAAGTTATCACGTGTTTGATAAATACAACCGAATTCACAGCCAACCTTCGTTTAACTGATTTTTACTAATCGAGTGGATACCATATATTGTTAAGAAATCCAAGCCCTTGCTACGCGTTCTAATACATTCCTGATAGTACACGATATTGTCTAAAATCCAGGTTTTTAAAATCGGAAATTGTGCGGTAACAGAATGTAATCTCGGGTGCCGATGTACTACCACAGGATGAAATTTCGGGTGCCGATTTAGCTCTATGACAAGCTCGTCGATGTTGGGCAAAATTCCGGAAGATGTCGATTTAGCTCTATGACAACAAGTGATATATAACTCATCAGCAACACGCTCGCCATTGTTGGGAATCAAGTTCGTGGAATTCACGCTCTAAAATCAGAACTATACAATGTGATCGAATCGAACCGGGCATAACTCGTCAAAAATACCAAAAATTGTTCCCAATGACTTAACTTAATTTTGATATATTCCAACATAAGTTAGTGCAAACAAATATCTAATGGGAATGGAAATGAATAAATAGATCGGCCATCACTATCTCTAATTAGTGTTCATTACACCTTATTCGGACAACCGAAAGTTGATATTAGGCATAGTCGACAATTGTATAGCTTTCCAACTCACAACTAGAATGTGGCGCCTGCTTTCCTGTCCAGTGTGCAGCGATCGTCACAAAACTGACGAAATGATTGAGCATTAATTGGACACTCACTATGACACACCAACTTTCTTGGAGGATAACAGCGAACTGGTGCATTCTAACCACTTTACTTCGCGGAAAGGATTTGAAGTCTTCGTATGCGAGGGTTCGTGTAAAAAGGTATGGCTCTCAGCGCATGCATTCCCAAAATCAGACCAGACTTGCAAGGAGTGCGAAAAGATGAGCAGACCTTATTTAATGTTCGTCGTCGACGGGGGCGCACTAAGCAATGTCAATAACGATGACAGTATAAAACCTCAAGAAAGGCATGAATGTGAGCTTTGCCAGAAATGCCAAACAAAATGCTGCGCCGCATACCATAAAGGGCGACGTGAATCGTATCTTCGCTTGTAGATTTGAGTTGAAACTCGTGCTCGAGCTTCTGTTATCTAAAACATAGCCACTGTAATATAAATATGCACCGAGTGTCACCTATCGATTCGGAATTCATTGGCAAAGCAGGATAGGAAATTCGATCTCTGCTAGAAGCTAGGTGCTGGTGCTCAAGCTTTTGTTTTAAACTAGATTATGAGCAGGCACAATGATGGACATACCCGTAGTGCCACCTTGTGCAGTACCTTGTGAGGTGATGTATACAAATATTAAATGTATAAACGAAAGCCCAACCTTAAAATATCTATTCGGAGAAAGCGACTTTTTAAGGAATATACTGCTTTAATATCTTATAGGGATGCGCATATAGTAGCTGTGATCGCCATTTCCAAGTTCGTATATAAATTAGTTAACAAAACTCGCGATCGAGCTTCTGTTGAATGAAATTTCCACTGTAAAAAAAATTCGCGCTAGTCATCTCTACTCTCGAAATAATCGCAACAAGCCTTAGTGTGAGTATCAACAGTGATGGTAGAACAGTTAATAAAGCCCTGTGTAAAATCTAAATACAATCGCCGGTATACTAACCGTTTCCAGAAGATGCGGTAAATATTCCGGCAGAATGTTGTCGAATAGTAGTCAATGATCGAGGCAAGCCTCATAATATTTTTTTCGGCCCTTGTAAGCTCATATTCCCACGTGCAAGCACATTTTGAACGAGTTCTGAAGCCAAAACTCCTAATCATATTCCTTCTTGCTATACTAGACTTGAATTGGATTCACATGCATACATCTCAACATGACAGAATGCAGATCTCTGTACAATACGGACTCCTATTGATTCGAGTTTGTATCGCCAATGGAACTAACAGTATCAATTATCAATACTATATTTGGACACAGTAAGCAGAAAAGTTTCATTCTTGAAAAATACAACGAAATTGATGTCCAACCTTCGTTTAGCTGATACTAGTTGGGTGGATACTACATATTGTGAAACTCTCTGCAAGACTCTTGCCACGCGTTGGCACTTTATATGCTTGATGATATGCTAATATATGCTAACATATGAACAAAAAAAAGTCTGGTATTGCTGACGATTCCATGCAATGCGTTCCCATCGAAAGCGCAACTGGTAGTTTGCGAGATATGAGATGCTTTTTTTTCTAAAATTATTGCGATAATACACGAACTGACAATATGTAGTAAATAATATTATATCGTTTACCTGAGAATCAAGTTGTTTTTAAAAACAAATACTGATAATCAAGTAGTATGATGGTGTATTTAATGAAGTATATGCATTTTCATTTCTCATCCTGTTGTATGCTTGCTATACATTATTTTCACAGCTTGGCTTCGAATGATTGAATAAATCCCAGTCAGGCCCAATAGGTACAAGCTTACGTACTGTATCATGCCGAATCTCAATTTATATTTAGAAGTTGCACTGAGGTACCTCCCCTTTGTCTTGTCTACAAGGCAAGTGCAGTAGCAGATAGGGAAAGATCATATTGGTATCTCTTGCATCAGGATTCAACAACCACCTGGACGAGGATTGCCATTCCAAGATTCATATAATGTTCAGGAGCAACGAAGCGTCAGCGATTAAACTCAACAAAAATAACAGACATCGCACATACACAACAGCCGACACCAGGCTCGTGTACTGCAACTAGTTCAAGTTTGATAGCAGTATTTGTAGTACGAGCTCAATCCTTTCTCTGTGCCAGTACTCTGCACCAGCAAACATATTTCGTTGTGCACCTCTGCAGAGAGTCAACATGTTCAGATACGATAAATAAATGCATGTTAATATTGTTTGCGATGTAAATTTTTGGATTAGGATACAGAGCATCGACTATGCGGCGAGTGTGTATATATGTGTGTGGCGAATGTATATGAGTGTGTGACGAGTGTGTAGTATGAAAGTGTGGCGAGGTGTGCATGGGCGTGTATCTGCACACCGAACCACTCTACTTCGAAACCTCATGTATAAAGGCAGCTTTTAAATGCAAAGTTTGACAACCGAATGCAATTTCATTCTGACTTCCTCCGGATTAGTATACTACACCCATGAAAAAATGTCGCGGCTATGGCTTGTCGTTTAGTCTTCATATAAATATTCGATGTGCACTGGTGTGATGTCGCGACCGACATGTCCTATAGAAGTCAAAATGTTGTCACGATATGTATGACATAAATATCGTTTTCTGACATTTCCGGCGACAGGCGTCGTTTAAAATATACATAACAGTACTTCATACTCCTAGTTTCTGCTCTTCCGCAGCCACTGCCGAGTCATGACTCATGAGCGATTGTGCGCGTGCTGTCCTCTGGTTCTCAATTCTGAATTCTCATATTTATCTTGTTTTGTTTTGTAGACAATATTTGTTTACGATAAATATACTCTGAGGCCTCTGGCCTGGGTTGGTAAAAGTAGAAGCGACAAAGACATTTTATTTATACTCATGAAAAAAAGTCGCGGCGACATGCATCATGTATCATGCCGCATGACATGTTTTTAAGATATTCATATTTGATGTGCACTGGTGTCGCCTACAGCAGACCCGGCGACATCCATGGCGCGACCGACATGACCTACAAAAGTCAAAATGCCGTCACGACATGCAAGGCATGCTGTTTGCCCAAATGTCAGGCTGTCAGCGTTCGTTTACTAAGCCACCAAGCCAGGTCCCAGACTTCCCATATATTCAGGTACTCCATGACTTCCTAGTTTCTGCCGCTACGACATGAACGTGCTCTTACTTTGGTTCTCAATTATTTTGATTTACGCTGGTTGGTAAAAAAAGGCGCTAAAGATGACGTATGCAGTGTCCACTAATATGAAAAAATGTCGATGACAATTGAGATGTCATGTTCTAATAATGGATAAATGCGGCCCCAACAGAGTGCAGACTGAAGAGTGCAGATCGGACAACACCATATCGCGACCGACATGTCATACAAAATGTCGACACGACATGCATCATGTTTCGGTTTTTCAGTTAAAAAAAAACTCAAGTACTTATGTACACAAGATCATAAATACCAACCAGTGTGATATAAATTTATAAATAATTGGATACGAATACAATGGTTTTTATATTCAACTAATTAAATAATAGACTATTGGTTTATATACAAGCATTTGTTTTACAACCAAATACCTAATATAGAAAAAATAAACATACTCAATGAAAAAACCTTATGGCTCGACTCAACAAACTCTATCTTTATTTATTTATATACAGTAATACCTCTTTATATGTCTATCTTCATGTGTCCACCTCTATATATGTACACTTTTTATTTGGGCTGACCCCTCAAGAGCTGGACCGAAAGGAAGGATACCATCAGCTCTGTATCTGTCCTATGCACCTCATAGATTGTCTACCTCTATATATGCTCAATTTTTGGCCCTGAGCGTAACCTGGAAATAAAGTATCTGTATTTTGTTTTCAAAAAAATGTTTACTTATTTACAAAACTTGACAAGAGTTTTTTATTTTTGCTTTCCCCCCTTTATACTTTTTATTTTGGTATTTTACCTACAAATGAACACTGGCAAAAACCCAAAACCGAATTTTAGGGCAATTTTCCAACAACAAGCTTATTGGTCATACAATTTTTATTTATATATCTATGTGTATACTTATACACTGCTTCAATTCAGGGGACAAAAGCTCGCAGACTCGCAGTGCCTTCCGCCCTAAAACATTTTCTGCACACATTGAACTTTTAGAAAAAACCAAGACTAGTACAGTAGTACAAGTAGTACACGCAGTTGTATTACATACATATGAACGAAAAGAGAGTTGTTTTTATCAATAACGCTGAGGTACAACGTGACTCTGTCGCTATAGCCCCTTTATACGTTAAGTACCGATAGGCTACATCGCCCAACGTTTCGGACTAGTCATCTCTTGGTCGTCTTTCTATCGCGGATAATTCTACTCTGTGACGACGACTCGAAGTATACGTTCCTTAACAACCCGCCAGTAAAGTTCACTTATTAGGTACATTGGTTCGCTCTTGTTATTTTTCTCATGATGCAGCAGTCTTGTCTTGAACTATTTCGCCGTGTATACTTATTAGAGCACTCATGACTCTAGTCCTTTGTTTCAGAATACGACAGGCCCATGTACTACGCACTTACACTCTTCTGCGAAGTGGTATTTGATTCACGTACACTGAGGCAAACGAACGTACACGCTAACACATACCATAGTACTTTTATTGAAAATAAACACCTGCTGCACCAAGTGCTCTAGTCCATGTTTTTTCATGTACTATGTTGGTTCGTTCAACAAAGTGGATGGAAGCATGTAACTTTGTACAAAGTCTCTGGCTCGCTGCTTATCCCTGTGTATGCGAAAGGGGCGAGGTTGTTTCAACGTCCACTATATAGGGAGACTAGGAGGGCCCGACACAAACAAATTGACAGTCGCTGCGGACTTTAGCGTCGATCACAGTCTTCCGAACTCTTACTTTGATTCCTTGTCTCGTTCCTCTGACTGTGCGTGCCTTGCATAAGCAAATAACGTTGTCATCAGAGATTAAGGGGTAGTAGCAATTAAAGAAGTGGGCTTATCTGAAGTCGAGTATTTTTGCTGTATCGGCTTCTGACTTGCTCGTATTATATCTCTGGTTCACAGTCCGAGTCTATTCAGACGATTCACTCGTTCTATTTATTTTTGACCCCCTTTCCTCGTGGGATTCCACCTTATAGGCTACTCTAGAACAGGTCCGTGCAGTGTATTCGAGGCTCGCTCTCGCTTTGGTTTCTACCCACTACAAACACTCGAACAGTGAGTACGACTGGTATACGTCAAAAGGTCAATTCATCCGCAGAACGCCAGCATGTCTTCTGTACACTACAAGTTCCAGTCGAGTAAGACCTACTCGACTGTGACGTTCGACGGCATGGCTATCTCACTGAAGGATCTAAAGCTGCAAATTAGCGAAGCGAAGCGATTCGGCAAAACAACGGATATGGACTTGAAAATCACCAACGCCCAGACTGGATTTGGTATGTCAGCAGATAGATGGGGCTTAATTGTAAGGATTTGTATGCGAGCAGCTGGATATTATTACTATAACCATTACTTGTTTCTATTATAGATGATGCGAAAGCAGTGCGTATCAATTATGTGCTAGTGAGGAGTATATTTTCACTAAACACCGACCGCGAATATCTAATCAACGCCGTATTTATTGCAATGTATGGTAATACAATTGATTATACAAATACACATAAGCACAGTGACCAATTTGCGGGTAGTTCTGTTGTGAAGGGTTTAAGAAATTGTGTTGTAGTCGTTGTGATATACTATTATCGTGTATATGGCGTGGCTTTGGCTGGACCGATTTATAGCTTATGCGGTTGTAGACTTGCATCGAAACTGCGTCGCGCTTAGGCGTGGCCTCGTTAGCGGAGGGTATCTTATGCATTGGTTCCTCTGTGAATGCATAAATGCAACAGGACTCTCCTAGTCATGGTCATAGCTAGTATAATAGCAGTGTTCATGTAATACATAATTGTCGTCAATTGGAATAAGGAGTGCGTTCTTCGTTATGTAGGGTACTATACTCAACCGCAGTAGTCATCCCAACAAATCTAGACAATTTTGTTAGTCGTTCCAGCAAATCTATACCGTCGTGCTTAATTATACCGTCTACGATGGATTGACTGTGGTATTGTATCATTGCTATGGCAAGTCCTATATGTTATGCATGCCTTCCGATCTGGTGTGTATCTACACACCCCTCGGCGCATTTACCCTGGGTTAGACCTGGCCATCCTTCCGCTTGGCTGGAAGCGAAAGTGCAAACCAGAAGTCTCCTCCCACCAGCTTCGTGGTGCGGAACGCCCCTTATGTACTTCACCCAGCACATGCGCTAGAGCAGTCATGTGGTTCGGCTCTTCGACTCGTACTGAGGTACCCTCGTTGTGCAGTGCGGTACGCTTGGCTGGAGATAGGTTACATTCCGCGAATGAATCCTCCTGAAAGCCGCGAAAGCACCGTGGTGTGTGAAAAAAAGCTATGGTCGTGGCTGTGTGTGGTTGGAGGTGCAGATTCGGTACCGATGCTGCGTGTTTCCAAGCTAAGCCTGTCAAGCAGAGAAGCGTGTGGCATACGTTAAGGCCCGAACCGTCCGTCAGTGGGCACATTGCGGTTGTTGCCTTACTTCTATGGTACGCTGGTGGTGGCCAATCAGAGAACGACAGGAGCTATTGTGCAAGCGTGGCATGTGACGGCTGCAGGTTGAGCTTGTACAAGCCGAACCGATCCGGCACGGTCATATAGTACTTTCGGATTCGATGCACAGCGGAGAGTCTTAGGATTGCGCACCAGCACCCTCACCAGCAACGTTACTAGCTACCAGCGCATGGGACAGTACGCCTGTTTCACCCAAGTATACTGGAGGCCACATCGCGTAGTGTAGCGCCCGCACAAGTAGACTCAGGTTGTAAGCGGCGTATTGTATTGTCATACCATGCCGAAACGCCAGTCAGCCCAGAGAAGGGGATATCTGAACGCTGTCCGAGGCTCGCAGTCGGACGTCTCAGGGTCTAGTTGGAACATGTACAGTGGAGAGGCGGCAGTCTGCAATGCACACTGGAGAGAAGACATTATAAACTTGAGTTCAATAGGCTGATCCTGTAAAGGACCGAAGATGTCTCGTTTCCTGCAGCCAGGGCTTAACCACTGAGTGTGCTTGGAAAGGGCGTCGCCTGTGATCCCTCGTAATACCTGGGGATGGGGATGCAACCTCAGATGCTGGTGGCTTCAGCGCAGGGATTGCAGGTCCGGAAGTTCGGAGTATGCTAGACTGAGCAGGGGTAATCCTGATATAGATGGATGTCAGGGCGGCAGAACAGTGATCCCTGCGGCTACGGAGAGCTTCATAAACAATATGTAACTGTGGTAGTGTTTGTTGAAGGCGTGGGGTGTATTGATGCCTGAGGCCACCGGGGAAGACAGTTGTCACTTCTCTAGTGGTTGTTGCAGGAGGCTGTGTGGGTTATACCTTACACCGGCGGGTGATCGGAGCACTAGTTGGAATCAGTGATATCAGGGTGCTTGTCAAAGTCAAGGCAAAACTACCATCCTCGCACTACCGCAGTCATCCCGGATCTCTAATTTGAGCGGGTTGCTAAAGTAAGCTTGTGGGTACATCCGGAGGGACAGGACGGCATATCGCAACTGAGCTGGAAAGCTTCATGTAGGCAAACTTGTATTATTTGGCGACCTTACTCTCTGACGTCTGGGGGGTGTCTAAGGTATCTACGCGATAGCCAATCCCATCGTCTTTAATGCTGTGCGTATGCGATGCTGATGCCCACTCGCAGCAGTGCAAAGTCTTTGGCTGGTGACACTTGGCCCCAATGCGACACTCTGCACAGCCCCACGGCTCAAAGCTGCTATTACATTCTCATTCTTTGGGGTGGGCTTACGTTGATATCTTGTTGGGCAGTAAACACCTGCTTTAGCGGACAATGACAGTAAAGACGGCAAAGGTAGTCGATCTTCATAGCCAAGGAGAGAACGGTTTATCGAAATAGCCAGGCGTGTATTCGATACACAAATCTCCACCAGGCGAATACACTTTGCATTGGTTTGATGTGCCTTCTACAACAAGCGTCCAAACCCACGAAATGGAGACAATCTATAACGGGTACATTGGGTTGAGGTCCGGAAGTTGTTATTGCTCGGACATGCTCGATGCTCAATACAAGCTGATATCCCCAGAGTCGGGGGTTGAGCGGGAAGGGGGGGGGTCGCCACGTACACTTAGCAGTAATCGGTGTTAGTCAGAAAAGCCAGACTCACGCTGCTATACTGTTATATAAGCCCGCAACCAGGCTTTAATATTGAACAAACCTCATCTAATGAAAAGTAAAAAAAGTGAAAAGTGAAAAAGGAATACTTGGGTCACTAAGTGCCTTGCACTTTCCTGTTTCATTGTGCTTCGTATAGGTGTGTTGTAATTCTGCTGCCCTCATGTATGTGTTGTCCTGTGAATGTGCATCTCTTAGTTAGCCAGAGAATCTGGCGTGTGACGGCATGATTAGGATCACGATCACGTGACCCGCCAGACAACCCCGCACATAGACGTCTATGGAATGGCTGCGAGTTGTCTCTCGCTATACCACACTGCGCAATACAACAGTCCGTGGCGTCTCCATGGTTACCCAAAACGCCATAAGACTGAAAACCCTGAAAACCCAAAACGTCATATTCACCTATACAATCCGCGCACGCACTTGCCCTCACCTACAGAGTACTCGAACAACAACGAACTGATTCCGAAGAACACCTCCGTGCTTGTAAAGCGAGCGCCAATCAACACAAACCGCAGGAAGTATGTAATACAGACATGCGCATGGCGCCGTATTCTCGGTTGTTCCGGTTGGCTTGCCATATGTAGTTTCGTAGATTCCCAAGCGCTCTATACAATTGCTCAGTCTGTCTGATTAAATTGACACGCGATTTTTAGTCTTCATACCTGTATGTTAGAACACAGTGCATTTAAATTACATCTACGCCTCGCTTGCTAATATGTCTGCATCCCACACGTTACACATTTATTCAACCCAGCCATCAACCGCGCTCGGACACCCAATCCGATCCAACCGTGACCGGCACAGCTCCCCCTCCCACCACCAACACCAGTTCGTCTATGGCGCCTCGGCCCAATAAAGGGCCTATGACCGAGGAGGAGAGGCTCAAATCCGCCATGTCCAAGATGACTGAGGATGCGGGCGTGAACGAGTACATGAGCAAGCAGAATGGGCAGCGAGGACCCCAGCAGCCGTACATGGACCGTAATACCAAGCCGGCACCTACGTATATCTGCTACCGGTGTGGCAAGCCCGGGCATTGGATCAAGTTTTGCCCCAACGACAAGGGAGAGCCATTGAATGTGAAGGTGTGTATGCGTGTAACCAGCGGGCCATTTTTAGCAAGGTTTGGGACTGCTTTTGTGCGCGTGGGCTCTGTATGGAGCACAAGAATTCTCCTATCTTGCTCGCCCCAGTACTTAGGCGTTTGAACGCGTTGTTGACTAAGATTACTATTCCATACACATATCCGGATTTTGCCGCACTTTCATTCCGCACATCTGTAACATGTCCTGTCCTTTCCCCTTTATATTCGCCGCACGCGAACAGGTGATGAAACCCACTACTGGCATACCCAAGAGTTTTCTGCGGTACACCACCGACGGCGAGACCCCGGGTGCGTTGATGACCGAGGACGGGAAGTTTGCGGTGGTGCAACCCAATGAGCGAGAGTTCTCCAAGGCCATGAAACAAACCCATGGACAGGGCAAGAAGGCGGCTCCAGGCGCTCTGCCTGACGATCTGAAGTGCCAGATGTGCCATCAGTGTCTGAAGGAGGCGGTGACTATACCGTGCTGCGGAGATAACTTCTGCGACGAGTGTATTAGAACGTGTTTGTTGGAGAGCAACTTCACTTGTCCTTCCTGCCAAACAGAGAGAGTCTCGCCAGATGCATTATCGGTATGATATTCATGATATTTAGTTACTTTCCATGAATAGTCTTAATAGTCTTATGTATTTGATGTATGTGTGAATCGTCCACAGCCTTGCGTGCTTCAGAGAATTTTCAAATACTTCAAGGCTTTTGCGTGTAAGGACATCGTAAAGACTACATAAACGCTTCGTACCAAAATCATTTTGGTATCTTAAGCCGATACTTTTGAGGCTCTTCAATCGGAATGAAACCTCACAGCGCAACAAATCTCAATCGCCCCGATAGTTGAATGTATGAAGGGCTTTCAGATCACTTCTTTTTAGCATCTTTCTGCGTTAGGGGTTGCGTGAATGTACCGATATACCTACTTTCTCGCTGTGTGTAGTCGAGTCCCGTACGCCCAGTTCTAAATTCTGTATTTCTTAATCTGTTGCAGGCCAACTTATCCCTCCGCAACGAGGTGCTAGAGTGGAGAGTATCCAAAGGAATCGTTGATAGTCCTGCACCTCAGGCAGATAAATCACCAGCTGACAAAGTAGAGTCTGAGCCAGACAGCAAGACTAAGACAAGCGACGATAAGTCACCTGCTGGTGAGAGGTCTGATGTAGTTGCGAGTGATGGGGGAGCGGGACAAGCGCGGATGTCCGATATCGCGGAAAAGGGACCTGAAAACACCCGAGAACAGGGAAATCACGAGCCCAGGGGGGATGCTCGTGATGGAAACGATATGCAACGAAGTGGTAACTTCAGGCCGGATGACAACCGAGACCACCTCCAGGAACCTTCACGTGGGTACCGAGGTGACGTGAGACAACAGCGCCAGAGAAATGACTATAGAGGTCCGCCCAGTAACGATAGACACCCCAATGGTGAGGGCAGGGAACGGCCTATGGGCTTCAACAATGACTTCGTTCCGGGTCGCCGGGGTGGCCCGGATACAAGAAACAGTGCACCTGCACCCGGACATCAAGGAGGCTTCGACCGGAATTTTGACGGTCGCACGGGTAGAGGTGGGCCTGGAGACCGAGGCAGAGGAAGGGACCAATTTAGACCACAAAATGGGAGAGGTCCGCCGCCTATGCATGACAGATACGACCAGCACCCAGCACGCAATGCGGGCCCTGGAGACAATTCACATGGACAACGGGGAGACGGTTTGAGATGGTTTCCATGGTAACGGGCCGACAGGAAGATACGACGAGAGGCAGATGCACAGAGGTAGAGACAATCGAAGCTTACACCCAGCTGGGTTGGAGCGGGGTCGAGATGAACGCAACCGGGGTAATGGACACGTAGACCCCGATAACCGGGATAAAAGCCCCCGCAATCGAGACAGAGACTTCGGCGATAGAGGGTATGTCGGGCGTGGTCGCGGGGGTGGCCAAGAATGGGACCGGAACGACCGAGGGCCTGGGAATGAGGGCGGGTACGATCGTGGGGGGCGAGCGAGGCACGCGTCACAGCGACGCAGTATGAGTAAGGAGACATCACCACGTGCAAGTGGGACGACAGACGTTCATGCTCGTGGCAGTGGGGCGAGAGGTGGGCGCGTGCGAGATGGGCCTGCACATGACTATGCGCGTAGAGAGGATGGCGTGAGGCGTAGTAGCAGGGACGATGCAGACACTGAGGGGGGTCGCCGCCGGAGTTCGGATAGAGGCGATGGGTATGGGTCAGACGGATGCCGAGCGCAGCACTACTCGGGCAGGAATGCACACAGTAGCGATAGGAGTCGAGGAGATAACAGAGACATGGGGCACAACGGAGGATATAGCCAAGACATAGGCTACGAGCACAGAGATAGTTTCGGCAACGACCGCGGACGGAGTCGCAGTCCGGTGCATGTACCCGAGCACGAGGACGGTAGACGGCGAGGTAGTTCTAAGGGGGGTAGCCGTAGTAGGGGAGATCGGGGGCAGGATAATGACGAGGATAGGTATGACGACCGATATGATGCCGGGCAGGATGTCATGCGAACTTCGGACCGAGATGCGATGGTGACTACGAGCAGGTCCCGCGGAGATTGCAGGGAAGGCGCCGTACCCAGAGGCCATAGTAGGGACACAGAGGGCCGCGGCCATTTAGAGGTGCGAGGCGAGAGGAGGCTCAGCGTGAGTGAGCGTATCGGTAGTCGAGAGGGAGTGAACGACTACAAGTATCGAAAGTCAGAGGATGACCAGGGGCATGGGTACTCCGATACTAACCAGGGAGCGAGTATGGTCAAAGACCTGGGCATGACCAGGAGACTGAGCTTGCGCGACAACAAAAGGGTAGACCGCAAGCGTGGGTATGTTTATATGGGTAGCCTTATTTCGATGTTCGACTGTTGTAGCGTTATTTATACAGATGTCTTGCATATATCGAGGCCATCGAAACAGAGCACTCTCGTCTTGAGTATATCGATGAATTGAAAAAATACTACAGTATACTGATGGCTATTTGTATGTGTTACGTAGCAGGAATACCAGGGACGAACCGGCATTCGATGAATTCTCTCAAGGGAACAATGGCCATAAGCGCGTTCGTCGTAACTCGGAGCGTAGTATGAATGGTGAGCCTCGCAGTCTCCAAGATAGGCTTGGCAACGGAAATACCAACAGACGCAACAAACGAACCAATAGTAACAACCTCGCCAGGAATAACTTGGATCTGCACGTCCCCAAAGGCATAAGTGAGTCTCTGATTGCACGCCTGGCCCGGACCGACTCCGCCTTAAGCCTCGGCAGTGCTAATAAAAAGAAGCCGCGAAAGAGCAAGAAGAGAAATAACAGTATGTTGTGTGTGGAGTAGTCTGTTGTGGTGTGTAGGAGATGTCTGGTCCTCAAGCTTGGGTCGGCACTATCTGCAAATGTAGATTTTCCGGTCGAAGAATTGATCGCCTCTACCCACGGCGTGGAGCAATGTGTATTCCATATGAGAGTTGATGCGGGGTTGACACGGTTGTTCAATTCACGTGTGCTGAATCTAACGTGACCATTTCAAACCGTATATCATTGTAAGCGAGCGTTGTCGCAAAGCTGGAACTTCATCTTATCTACAATTGTCATCAACACACTCTCATACACACCTATCACTTCTCATTAACATACGCACTCACTCACACTCACACCTACAGATGACAATGTGAAGTTTGTCATGGCTGTGTCTGACGACATCATGCGTGACGGGGATGTTGACGATGGGCGCGGAGACTACTCGGATAATGAGAGCGGCGTAAGGCAGGACAGGAGAAGTAGGCCCGAGTTTTGGTAGATATTGGGCTTTCTGTTTAGGACGTATCAATATCGGCACCGCCTTTGGCACTTATGATAGATTTCGGCGCACCATTTAGTGGATACAAGTACACTCTTTAACCACTGAACAGTGCCGCTGGCTGTGTGTGCATACGCAAGCTCTACTAGTATGCCGACATAGGTGTCAGTTAGAAACTTCAAGGTCTTTAGATGAGGAGCCGATGCAAGCGTGTGCCTACAATGCGGGTGCGTATGGAGAACGAAATAATATGCTGCTGTGACCATCATTTTAACTATGTATTGGACAGTGACAAATAGCAAAGGACGTATGTCAACATAGGGATCAACTTCAACTCGACGACATTTATTTGTATTTATATATATATATATAGTAAATCCTTGCATATACTTTCAATGTTCGATTAAATGCAGTTGCGATATTGTATCAAAGCACATACTTGAGCATTCCTTTTCATCAGCCATTCGGATTGACATCA
>LUCW03001003.1:0-35296 GCA_001586965.3 Sphaeroforma sirkka | reverse complement strand
AAGATGTTGTAGCTCTGTTTTAACGCATCGTAGCTATGTCGCAACGTGGTATCTGAGAAGATCGAGTGAGCTGATCAGATAGACAGATCATAGATTTTCATATTCATGTATCGGATGCTTGCTATTTATTTGTTTTCTGTTTGGCTTTTTTAGAAGTTTGTACGTATCGCTACCGGTTGGAGTAACTGGAGCAATTGGGCGCCGTATTGGATTTTAATTTTACAATCCGATTTTGAAAAATATCGCCACAGCGTTCCATTCAGTACTATAGTAGCCCATGCCACGCCCGCTACTGTACATACCGCACCAAATCCAAAATCTAGTCGACCAAAAGACACGCAGCATTCGTTTTTATCTACCAGATTTTGGAATCCGGATTTTCACCACAGGTTCGAATGGGCCGGGGCCATGGTTGTGGTCGGCCTTCTTAATGATTGGGTTAAAAAATTCAGAAACAGGCTATGTAAAACAATAATTCATGAATATATAAACAGGCTATGTAAAACAATAATCATGAATATATAAACAGGCTATGTAAAACAATAATTCATGAATATATAAACAGGCTATGTAAAACAATAATTCATAAATATATAAACAGGCTATGTAACACAATATTTCATGAATATATAAACAGGCTATGTAAAACAATAATTAATGAATATATAAACAGGCTATGTGAAACAATATTTCCTGAATATATGAACAGGCTATGTAAAACAATAATTCATGAATATATGAACAGGCAATGTGAAACAATAATTCATGAATATATAAACAGGCTATGTAAAACAATAATTCATGAATATATAAACAGGCTATGTAGAACAATAATACATGAATATATAAAAAGGCTATGTAAAACAACTATTCATGAAAATATAAACAGACTATGTGAAACAGTAATTCATGAATATATAAATAGGCTATGTAAAACAATAATTCACGAATATATAAACAGGCTATGTGAAACAATAATTCCTGAATATATAAACAGGCTATGTGAAACAATAATCCATGAATATAAACAGGCTATGTAAAACAATAATTCATGAATATACAAAAAGGGTATGTAAAACAATAATTCATGAATATATAAACAGGCAATGTGAAACAATAATTCATGAATATATAAACAGGCTATGTAAAACAATAATTCATGAATATATAAACAGGCTATGTAAAACAATAATTCATGAATATATAAAAAGGGTATGTAAAACAATAATTCATGAAAATATATAAACAGGCTATGTAAAACAATAGTTCATGAATATCATGAACATATAAACAGGCTATGTGAAACAATAATTCATGAATATATAAACAGGCTATGTAAAAAACAATATTTCTCATGAATATATAAACAGGCTATGTAGAACAATAATTCATGAATATATAAAAAGGCTATGTAAAACAACTATTCATGAATATAGAAACAGGCTATGTAAAACAATAATTCATGAATATATAAACAGGCTATGTAAAACAATAATTCATAAATATATAAACAGGCTATGTAAAACAATAATTTATGAATATATAAACAGGCTATGTAGAACAATAATTCCTGAATATATAAACAGGCTATGTGAAACAATAATTCATGAATATAAACAGGCTATGTAAAACAATAATTCATGAATATACAAAAAGGGTATGTAAAACAATAATTCATGAATATATAAACAGGCTATGTGAAACAATAATTCATGAATATATAAAAAAGACTATGTAAAACAATATTTCCTGAATAAATAAACAGGCTATGTGAAACAATAATTCATGAAAATATATAAACAGGCTATGTAAAACAATAGTTCATGAATATCATGAACATATAAACAGGCTATGTGAAACAATAATTCATGAATATATAAAAAGACTATGTAAAACAATATTTCCTGAATAAATAAACAGGCTATGTGAAACAATAATTCATGAATATATAAACAGGCTATGTAAAACAATAGTTCATGAATATCATGAACATATAAACAGGCTATGTGAAACAATAATTCATGAATATATAAACAGGCTATGTGAAACAATAATTCATGAATATATAAACAGGCTATGTGAAACAATAATTCATGAATATATAAAAAGACTATGTAAAACAATATTTCCTGAATAAATAAACAGGCTATGTGAAACAATAATTCATGAAAATATATAAACAGGCTATGTAAAACAATAGTTCATGAATATCATGAATATATAAACAGGCTATGTGAAACAATAATTCATGAATATATAAACAGGCTATGTGAAACAATAATTCATGAATACATTATGATTCAAGAATATATAAACAGGCTATGTGAAACAATAATTCGTGAATATATAAACAGGCTATGTGAAAAACAATAATTCGTGAATATATAAACAGGCTATGTTAAACAATAATTCATGAATATATAAACAGGCTATGTAAAAACACTAATTCATGAATATATAAACAGGCTATGTAAAAACAATAATTTATGAATTATATAAACAAGCTATGTAAAACGATAATTCATGAATATATAAACAGGCTATGTAAAACAATAATTCATGAATATATAAAAAATGTATGTAAAACAATAATTCATGATTATATAAACAGGCTATGTGAAACAATAATTCATGAATATATAAACATGCTATGTAAAACAATAATTCATGAATTTATAAACAGGCTATGTAAAACAATAATTCATGAATATATAAACAGGCTATGTGAAACAATAATTCATGAATATATTATAATATGAATATATAAACAGGCTATGTAAAACAATAATTCATGAATATATAAAAAGACTATGTAAAACAATAATTCCTGAATATATAACCAGACTTAAGTAAAACAATAATTCATGAATATATAAACAGGCTATGTAAACCAATATTTCATGAATATATAAACAGACTAAGTAAAACAATAATTCATGAATATATAAACAGGCTATGTGAAACAATAATTCCTGAATATATAAAAAGGATATGTAAAACAATAATTCATGAATATATAAACAGGCTATGTAAAACAATAATTCATGAATATATAAACAGGGTATGTAAAAAAATAGTTCATGAATATAGAAACAGGCTATGTAAAACAATAATTCATGAATATATAAACAGGCTATGTAAAACAATAATTCATGAATATATAAACAGGCTATGTAAAAAAACAATAATTTATGAATATATAAACAGGCTATGTGAAACAATAATTCATGAATATATAAACAGGCTATGTAAAAAACAATATTTCATGAATATATAAAACAGGCTATGTAAAACAATAATTCATGAATATATAAACAGGCTATGTAAAACAATAATTCATGAATATATAAACAGGCTATGTAAAACAATAATTCATGAATATATAAACAGGCTATGTAAAACAATAATTCATGAATATATAAAAAAGACTATGTAAAACAATATTTCCTGAATAAATAAACAGGCTATGTGAAACAATAATTTCATGAATATATAAACAGGCTATGTAAAAACAATAATTCATGAATATATAAACAGGCTATGTAAAAAAACACTAATTCATGAATATATAAACAGGCTATGTAAAACAATATTTTATGATTATATAAAAAAGCTATGTAAAACGATAATTCATGAACATATAAACAGGCTATGTGAAACAATAATTCATGAATATATAAAAAGACTATGTAAAACAATATTTCCTGAATAAATAAACAGGCTATGTGAAACAATAATTCATGAAAATATAAAACAGGCTATGTAAAACAATAGTTCATGAATATCATGAACATATAAACAGGCTATGTGAAACAATAATTCGTGAATATATAAACAGGCTATGTGAAACAATAATTCGTGAATATATAAACAGGCTATGTTAAACAATAATTCATGAATATATAAACAGGCTATGTAAAACACTAATTCATGAATATATAAACAGGCTATGTAAAACAATAATTTATGGTTATATAAACAAGCTATATAAAAAACGATAATTCATGAATATATAAACAGGCTATGTAAAACAATAATTCATGAATATATAAAAAAAATGTATGTAAAACAATAATTCATGATTATATAAACAGGCTATGTGAAACAATAATTCATGAATATATAAACATGCTATGTAAAACAATAATTCATGAATTTATAAACAGGCTATGTAAAAAAACAATAATTCATGAATATATAAAAAGGCTATGTAAAACAATAATTCATGAATATATAAACAGGCTATGTGAAACAATAATTCATGAATATATTATAATTCATGAATATATAAACAGGCTATGTAAAACAATAATTCATGAATATATAAAAAGACTATGTAAAACAATATTTCCTGAATATATAACCAGACTTAAGTAAAACAATAATTCATGAATATATAAACAGGGCTATGTAAAACCAATATTTCATGAATATATAAACAGACTATGTAAAAACAATAATTCATGAATATATAAACAGGCTATGTAAAACAATAATTCATGAATATATAAACAGGCTATGTAAAACAATAATTCATGAATATATAAACAGGCTATGTAAAACAATATTTTATGATTATATAAAAAAAGCTATGTAAAAACGATAATTCATGAACATATAAACAGGCTATGTGTGAAACAATAATTCATGAATATATAAAAAAGATGTGTAAAACAATATTTCCTGAATAAATAAACAGGCTATGTGAAACAATAATTCATGAAAATATATAAACAGGCTATATAAAACAATAATTCATGAATATCATGAACATATAAACAAACAGGCTATGTGAAACAATAATTCATGAATATATAAAACAGGCTATGTGAAACAATAATTCATGAATATATAAACAGGCTATGTTAAAACAATAATTCATGAATATATAAACAGGCTATGTAAAACACTAATTCATGAATATATAAACAGGCTATGTAAAACAATAATTTATGATTATATAAACAAGCTATGTAAAACGATAATTCATGAATATATAAACAGGCTATGTAAAACAATAATTCATGAATATATAAAAAATGTATGTAAAACAATAATTCATGATTATATAAACAGGCTATGTGAAACAATAATTCATGAATATATAAACATGCTATGTAAAAACAATAATTCATGAATTTATAAAACAGGCTATGTAAAACAATAATTCATGAATATATAAAAAGGCTATGTAAAACAATAATTCATGAATATATAAACAGGCTATGTGAAACAATAATTCATGAATATATTATAATTCATGAATATATAAACAGGCTATGTAAAACAATAATTCATGAATATATAAAAAAGACTATGTAAAACAATATATTCATGAATATATAAACCAGACTTATATAGTAAAACAATAATTCATGAATATATAAACAGGCTATGTAAACCAATATTTCATGAATATATAAACAGACTAAGTAAAACAATAATTCATGAATATATAAACAGGCTATGTAAAACAATAATTCATGAATATATAAACAGGCTATGTAAAACAATAATTCATGAATATATAAACAGGCTATGTAAAACAATATTTTATGATTATATAAACAAGCTATGTAAAACGATAATTCATGAATATATAAACAGGCTATGTAAAACAATAATTCATGATTATATAAACAAGCTATGTAAAACGATAATTCATGAATATATAAACAGGCTATGTGAAAACAATAATTCATGAATATATAAACAGGCTATGTAAAACAATAATTCATGAATATATAAACAGGCTATGTAAAACAATAATTTATGAATATATAAACAGGCTATGTGAAACAATAATTCATGAATATATAAACAGGCTATGTAAAACAATAATTCATGAATATATAAACAGGCTATGTAAAACAATAATTCATGAATATATAAACAGGCTATGTAAAAAACAATAATTCATGAATATATAAACAGGCTATGTAAAACAATAATTCATGAATATATAAACAGGCTATGTAAAACAATAATTCATGAATATATAAAAAGACTATGTAAAACAATATTTCCTGAATAAATAAACAGGCTATGTGAAACAATAATTCATGAATATATAAACAGGCTATGTAAAAAAACAATAATTCATGAATATATAAACAGGCTATGTAAAACACTAATTCATGAATATATAAACAGGCTATGTAAAAAACAATAATTCATGAATATATAAACAGGCTATGTTAAAACAATAATTCATGAATATATAAACAGGCTATGTAAAACAATAATTCATGAATATATAAACAGGCTATGTAAAACAATAATTTATGAATATATATAAACAAGCTATGTAAAACAATAATTCATGAATATATAAACAGGCTATGTAAAACAATAATTCATGAATATATAAAAAAATGTATGTAAAAAAACAATAATTCATGATTATATAAACAGGCTATGTGAAACAATAATTCATGAATATATAAACATGCTATGTAAAACAATAATTCATGAATTTATAAACAGGCTATGTAAAACAATAATTCATGAATATATAAAAAGGCTATGTAAAACAATAATTCATGAATATATAAACAGGCTATGTGAAACAATAATTCATGAATATATATAATTCATGAATATATAAAACAGGCTATGTAAAACAATAATTCATGAATATATAAAAAGACTATGTAAAACAATATTTCCTGAATATATAACCAGACTTAAGTAAAACAATAATTCATGAATATATAAACAGGCTATGTAAAACCAATATTTCATGAATATATAAACAGACTAAGTAAAACAATAATTCATGAATATATAAACAGGCTATGTAAAACAATAATTCATGAATATATAAAAACAGGCTATGTAAAACAATAATTCATGAATATATAAACAGGCTATGTAAAAAAACAATATTTCATGATTATATAAACAAGCTATGTAAAACAATAATTCATGAATATATAAACAGGCTATGTGAAAAACAATAATTCATGAATATATAAACAAGCTATGTAAAACAATAATTCATGAATATATAAACAGGCTATGTAAAACAATAATTCATGAATATATAAACAGGCTATGTAAAACAATAATTCATGAATATATAAACAGGCTATGTAAAAAACAATAATTCATGAATATATAAACAGGCTATGTAAAACAATAATTCATGAATATATAAACAGGCTATGTAAAACAATAATTCATGAATATATAAACAGGCTATGTAAAAAACAATAATTCATGAATATATAAACAGGCTATGTAAAACAATAATTCATGAATATATAAACAGGCTATGTAAAAACAATAATTCATGAATATATAAACAGGCTATGTAAAACAATAATTCATGAATATATAAAAAGACTATGTAAAAACAATAATTCCTGAATAATAAACAGGCTATGTGAAACAATAATTCATGAATATATAAACAGGCTATGTAAAACAATAATTCATGAATATATAAACAGGCTATGTAAAAACAATTATTCATGAATATATAAACAGGCTATGTAAAACAATAATTTATGATTATATAAACAAGCTATGTAAAACGATAATTCATGAATATATAAACAGGCTATGTAAAACAATAATTCATGAATATATAAAAAAAGCTATGTAAAACAATAATATGATTATATAAACAGGCTATGTAAAAACAATAATTCATGAATATATAAACAGGCTATGTAAAAACAATAATTCATGAATATATAAAAAAAATGTATGTAAAACAATAATTCATGATTATATAAAACAGGCTATGTAGAAACAATAATTCATGAATATATAAACAGGCTATGTAAAACAATAATTCATGAATATATAAACAGGCTATGTAAAAATATTAATTCATGAATATATAAACAGGCTATGTAAAAAACAATAATTCATGAATATATAAACAGGCTATGTAAAACAATAATTCATGAATATATAAACAGGCTATGTAAAAAATAATTCATGAATATATAAACAGGCTATGTGAAACAATAATTCATGAATATATAAACAGGCTATGTGAAACAATAATTCATGAATATATAAACAGGCTATGTAAAACAATAATTCATGAATATATAAAAAAAGGTATGTAAAACAATAATTCATGAATATATAAACAGGCTATGTAAAAACAATAATTCATGAATATATAAACAGGCTATGTAAAACAATAATTCATGAATATATAAACAGGCTATGTAAAAAAACAATAATTCATGAATATATAAAAAGGCTATGTAAAACAATAATTCATGAATATATAAACAGGCTATGTAAAACAATAATTCATGAATATATAAACAGGCTATGTAAAAAATAATAATCATGAATATATAAACAGGCTATGTAAAACAATAATTCATGAATATATAAACAGGCTATGTGAAACAATAATTCATGAATATATAAACAGGCTATGTAAAACAATAATTCATGAATATATAAACAGGCTATGTAAAACAATAATTCATGAATATATAAAACAGGCTATGTAAAACAATAATTCATGAATATATAAACAGGCTATGTAAAACAATAATTCATGAATATATAAACAGGCTATGTAAAACAATAATTCATGAATATATAAACAGGCTATGTAAAACAATAATTTATGAATATATAAAACAGGCTATGTAGAACAATAATTCATGAATATATAAACAGGCTATGTGAAACACAATAATTCATGAATATAAACAGGCTATGTAAAAAACAATAATTCATGAATATACAAAAGGCTATGTAAAACAATAATTCATGAATATATAAACAGGCTATGTGAAACAATAATTCATGAATATATAAAAAGACTATGTAAAACAATATTTCATGAATAAATAAACAGGCTATGTGAAACAATAATTCATGAATGAATATATATAAACAGGCTATGTAAAACAATAATTCATGAATATCATGAACATATATAAACAAGGCTATGTGAAACAATAATTCATGAATATATTATAATTCATGAATATATAAACAGGCTATGTAAAACAATAATTCATGAATATATAAAACAGACTATGTTAAACAATAATTCATGAATATATAAACAGACTATGTAAAACAATAATCAATAATTCATGAATATATAAACAGGCTATGTAAAAACAATATTTCATGAATATATAAACAGACTAAGTAAAACAATAATTCATGAATATATAAACAGGCTATGTGAAACAATAATTCATGAATATATAAAAAAGGATATGTAAAACAATAATTCATGAATATATAAACAGGCTATGTAAAACAATAATTCATGAATATATAAACAGGCTATGTAAAAAAAATAGTTCATGAATATATAAACAAGGCTATGTAAAACAATAATTCATGAATATATAAACAGGCTATGTAAAACAATAATTCATGAATATATAAACAGGCTATGTAAAACAATAATTCATGAATATATAAACAGGCTATGTAAAACAATAATTCATGAATATATAAACAGGCTATGTAAAAAACAATAATTCATGAATATATAAACAGGCTATGTAAAACAATAATTCATGAATATATAAAAAAGACTATGTAAAACAATAATTTCATGAATATATAAAAACAGGCTATGTGAAACAATAATTCATGAATATATAAACAGGCTATGTAAAACAATAATTCATGAATATATAAACAGGGCTATGTAAAAAACAATAATTCATGAATATATAAACAGGCTATGTAAAAAACAATAATTCATGAATATATAAACAGGCTATGTAAAACAATAATTCATGAATATATAAAACAGGCTATGTAAAACAATAATTCATGAATATATAAAAAAAAAGACTATGTAAAACAATATTTCCTGAATAAATAAACAGGCTATGTGAAAACAATAATTCATGAATATATAAACAGGCTATGTAAAACAATAATTCATGAATATATAAACAGGCTATGTAAAACAATAATTCATGAATATATAAACAGGCTATGTAAAACAATAATTCATGAATATATAAACAGGCTATGTAAAAAACAATAATTTATGAATATATAAACAGGCTATGTGAAAACAATAATTCATGAATATATAAAACAGGCTATGTAAAACAATAATTCATGAATATATAAACAGGCTATGTAAAAAAACAATAATTCATGAATATATAAAAAGACTATGTAAAACAATATTTCATGAATAAATAAACAGGCTATGTGAAAACAATAATTCATGAATATATAAACAGGCTATGTAAAACAATAATTCATGAATATATAAAACAGGCTATGTAAAACAATAATAATCATGAATATATAAACAGGCTATGTAAAAACAATAATAATTCATGAATATATAAACAGGCTATGTGAAACAATAATTCATGAATATATAAACAGGCTATGTAAAACAATAATTCATGAATATATAAACAGGCTATGTAAAAACAATAATTCATGAATATATAAAAAAGACTATGTAAAACAATATTTCCTGAATAAATAAACAGGCTATGTGAAAACAATAATTCATGAATATATAAACAGGCTATGTAAAACAATAATTCATGAATATATAAACAGGCTATGTAAAACACTAATTCATGAATATATAAAACAGGCTATGTAAAACAATATTTTATGATTATATAAAAAAGCTATGTAAAACAATAATTTATGAATATATAAACAGGCTATGTAAAAACAATAATTCATGATTATATAAACAGGCTATGTAGAACAATAATTCATGAATATATAAACAGGCTATGTAAAACAATAATTCATGAATATATAAAAAATGTATGTAAAACAATAATTCATGATTATATAAACAGACTATGTAGAACTATAATTCATGAATATATAAACAGGCTATGTAAAACAATAATTTATGAATATATAAACAGGCTATGTAAAATATTAATTCATGATTATATAAACAGGCTATGTAAAACAATAATTCATGAATATATAAACATGCTATGTAAAACAATAATTCATGAATTTATAAACAGGCTATGTAAAAAACAATAATTCATGAATATATAAACAGGCTATGTGAAAACAATAATTCCTGAATATATAAACAGGCTATGTGAAACAATAATTCATGAATATATAAAAAAGGCTATGTAAAACAATAATAATTCATGAATATACAAAAAGGCTATGTAAAACAATAATTCATGAATATATAAACAGGCAATGTGAAACAATAATTCATGAATATATAAACAGGCTATGTAAAACAATAATTCATGAATATATAAACAGGCTATATGTAAAACAATAATTCATGAATATATAAACAGGCTATGTAAAAACAATAATTCATGAATATATAAAAAAGACTATGTAAAACAATATTTCCTGAATAAATAAACAGGCTATGTGAAACAATAATTCATGAAAATATATAAACAGGCTATGTAAAACAATAGTTCATGAATATCATGAACATATAAACAGGCTATGTGAAACAATAATTCATGAATATATAAATAGGCTATGTAAAACAATAATTCATGAATATATAAACAGGCTATGTGAAACAATAATTCATGAATATATGAACAGGCTAAGTAAAATAATAATTCATGCATATATAAACAGGCTATGTAAAACAATAATTCATGAATATATAAACAGGCTATGTGAAACAATAATTCATGAATACATTATAATTCAAGAATATATAAACAGGCTATGTGAAACAATAATTAATGAATATATAAACAGACTATGTTAATCAATAATTCATGAATATGTAAACAGGCTATGTAAAACACTAATTCATGAATATATAAACAGGCTATGTAAAACAATAATTTATGATTATATAAACAAGCTATGTGTAAAACGATAATTCATGAATATATAAACAGGCTATGTAAAACAATAATTCATGAATATATAAAAAATGTATGTAAAACAATATTTCATGATTATATAAACAGGCTATGTAAAACAATAATTCATGAATATATAAACAGGCTATGTAAAACAATAATCCATGAATATAGAAAAAGGCTATGTGAAACAATAATTCATGAATATAAAATCAGGCCATGTGAAACAATAATTCATGAATATATAAACAGGCTATGTAAAACAATAAATCATGAATATATAAACAGGCTATGTAAAACAATAAATCATGAATATATATACAGGCTATGTGAAACAATAATTCATGAATATATAAACAGGCTATGTAAAACAATAATTCATGAATATATAAAAAGGATATGTAAAACAATAATTCATGAATATATAAATAGGCTATGTGAAACAATAATTCATGAATATATAAAAAAGGTATGAAAAACAATAATTCATGATTATATAAACAGGCTATGTAAAAAAATATTTCATGAATATAAAATCAGGCCATGTGAAACAATAATTCATGATTATATAAACAGGCTATGTAAAACAATGATTTATGAATATATAAACAGGCTATGTGAAACAATATTTCATGAATATATAAACAGGCTATGTAAAACAATAATTCATGAATATATAAACAGGCTATGTAAAACAATAATTCATGAATATATAAAAAGGTTATTTTAAACAGTATTTCATGAATATATAAACAGGCTATGTAAAACAATAATTCATGAATATATAAACAGGCTATGTAAAACAATAATTCATGAATATATAAACAGGCTATGCAAAACAGTAGTTCATGAATATATAAACAGGCTATGTAAAACAGTAATTCATGAATATATAAACAGGCTATGTAAAACAATAATTCATGAATATATAAACAGGCTATGTAAAAACAATTATTCATGAATATATAAACAGGCTATGTAAAACAATAATTCATGAATATATAAACAGGCTATGTAAAAACAATAATTCATGAATATATAAACAGGCTATGTAAAACAATAATTCATGAATATATAAACAGCCTATGTAAAACAATAATTCATGAATATATAAACAGGCTATGTAAAACAATAATTCATGAATATATAAACAGGCTATGTAAAACAATAATTCATGAATATATAAACAGGCTATGTAAAAACATTAATTCATGAATATATAAACAGGCTATGTAAAACAATAATTCATGAATATATAAACAGGCTATGTGAAACAATAATTTATGAATATATTATAATTCATGAATATATAAACAGGCTATGTAAAAAAATAATTCATGAATATATAAACAGGCTATGTGAAACAATAATTCATGAATATATAAACAGGCTATGTAAAACAATAATTCATGAATATATAAACAGGCTATGTAAAACAATAATTCATGAATATATAAACAGGCTATGTGAAACAATATACATGAATATATAAACAGGCTATGTAAAAAAAATAATTCATGAATATATAAACAGGCTATGTGAGACAATATTTCATGAATATATAAAAAGGCTATGTAAAACAATATTTCATGAATATATAAACAGGCTATGTAAAACAATAATTTATGAATATATAAACAGGCTATGTAAAACAATATTTCATGAATATATAAACAGGCTATGTAAAACAATAAATCATGAATATATAAACAGGCTATGTGAAACAATATTTCATGAATATATAAAAAGGCTATGTAAATCAATGTTTCATGAATATATAAACCGACTAAGTAAAACAATAATTCATGAATATATAAACAGGCTATGTGAAACAATATACGTGAATATATAAACAGGCTATGTAAAAAAATAATTCATGAATATATAAACAGGCTATGTGAAACAATATTTCATGAATATATAAACAGGCTATGTAAAACAATAATTCATGAATATATAAACAGGCTATGTAAAAAAAATAATTCATGAATATATAAACAGGCTATGTGAAACAATATTTCATGAATATATAAACAGGCTATGTAAAAAATAAATTCATGAATATATATTGGATATCAGCTGACAGCTCATACAGTCCCCGCGACGTCGGGTATTTGGTATGTTTCACAAAAAGAGTCAAATACTTGTATAGCCTTCTTTGCTATTGTTATTTAATCAGTTATTTTAAAAATAGGAGTGTATTGTAGCCTTCTAAATTTTACAACAAGGCTATGCAATTGTTTTTTCAATAGGAAAACAAAAAGGTAAAAGAATCTATCCGGGGACTCGGAGTGACTGTGTGTTGTGAACTTGTGACTGTCCGAGAGAATGTCGACAGTGAGAAACGAGAGTCCTCATATTTGTTCTTTCTTTGGTAGTTTTGTAAATACTAAACAATGGTCCGTAGCCAACTGAATTCTGAGGATTTCTCCTTTTAGGTGGTGTTATCCGCCGTTGACATGGGTCTACCTATGTACATAATTGAAAAAAAAGATAAAAGCAGGTGCACATTTGTTGGTGTGTACACACTGCACAGTGGAACAACACAATCAGAATCTACACGATGAGACAAAATAGTTAAGTGTTTCGTAACAAAATCCAGCGATGTCTATCCCATCCGCACTGATGGCGATGAAAAAGGAACCCGTTCAAACCTTGTGGGAGGCGAATAAAGCAATCCTAGACGGCCTCGGAGACGAGCCAGCCTATACCACCTTCACTCAAACTAAGGCAGACACAGACTACTACACAAGCGAATCGAACAAAACATATTCGCACTAAGAGTTTTACTCGGAGGCACAAAAGTTCTTCCAGGCGTTGGTAGCGTGCGATTTTCTTCGACACAAGGCGGTGAATATAATTGGCTTTAAAAGTGTTGAATGGCTCGCCGCAGATTTCGGTTCTATGATAGCCTTTGGTATCAGTGCCGGTGTATTCGAGACCTCCAGTGCTGAGGCATGTCAATACCAAGCAGTGCACAGTGAAGTGCATACTGTGGTGCTTGAAGGCGAGAAGCACCTGATGGAAGTATCAGAAAATTTTGGATGATTCTGTCGACGGCGGTCTTCCTGATTTGAAAGTGATAGTGATCTAGAATATGAATCCAGAGGACGTCAGTGCACGCAACGAGGCCTTTCGCAAACATGGAGTGTCTCTCTACGAGTACAAGCAATTCATAGCATTGGACAAGAATGATACACATTTTGCCGAGGTTAATGAACGCAAGAATGCGCAAGTCGCCGGCAACTGCCTAAAACTGATTTACACTTCTGGCACAACAGGAGTACCTAAAGCAGCCATGCTCAGTCACGATAATATGGTCTCCACCGCAAAGAGCGTAGCGCTTGCAATGAATGGAATTGGTCCAGGTGATCGCATTCTATCTTATCTGCCACTGTCGCATATTGCAGCTGAGTTGATGGACTTCGGATTCACTTGTATTCTGGGCTGTCATGTCTCCCTTGCCTGTCCAGATGCCTTAAGGAGCGGCACACTTGGTCAGTTGCTCGTTGCCTTGCAGCCTACCATCCTTATGGGTGTGCCACGTGTATGGGAGAAGATCGCCGCCAGACTACACGCAATGGGTGCCGAATCCACAGGTCTCGAGCTCATAATCAGCACGTGGGCCAAAGGCGCGGGCTTTGAGCGTACGACCAGCCGAGAGGGTCTAACCGCTGCCGGCGAGGCAAAGTTCACAAATCCTACAGGAGGTTTGGTATTCAGCAACGTCAAAGCAGCCCTGGGTCTGGATCATTGCCGTTTGTGCGCGACTGGTGCAGCACCTATTTCATTTGAGACTTTGGACTTGTTTGCGGAATTGGACATACCTTTGCTCGAAGGTATGGTACATTGCAAGTCTACTTCGTTATTGCGACTTTGTTTAGTAATTGTCATTTTATTATAGTCGTCTCGTGTGCCAACGAAAGTCTGTAATTGTTTCCATATACTACATCGACGGAATATGATATCATGTGTCTACATGCCCGCATGCTAAAATGTAAATTGATATAGTGTATGGACAGTCTGAAACCACCGGACCAGCCACTCTCTGCACAACCACCCTTGGCTACTGAAAGGGTTCAGTCGGTCGCACACTTCCCAGCAGCAAGGTTCGTGTTGATCCTGAAACTCAGGAGATCCAATTCAAGGGACGATTTGTGTTTATGGGATACCTCAAGAATGAAGAGTAGAGCGCAGGTGCATTCACCGAGGATGGCTACTTAGCAAGAAGTGATCAGGGTACCATCGATAAAGATGGGTTTGTGTACATCACAGGCCGCATTAAAGAACTGATTATTGGTGCGGGGGGTGAGAATGTAGCCCCTTTGCCCGTCGAAAGGGCCATGAAGAAGGCCATGCCGTATCTTAGCAACTGTGCGGTGTTTGGTGAACGCAAGCCATATTTGGGAATGTTGGTGTCCCTGTGTGTGGTGATGGACCCGGTTACGATGAAGCCCACGGATCAGCTCGAGGGAGTATCGCTACAATGGGTTTTGGCAGCAAGGCCACCACATACTCTGCTGCAAAGCAATGTGAGGTGATCAAGAGAGAGATCGATGCTGGGTTAAAACGGGACGCTGAGCACGTTATATCACGCAGTGCGACACCTAGATTTTGGATTTGGCTTGAGGAAGATTTTAATATTCCGGCGGATTTATTGGGCGTCACGCTGAAGATGAAGCGAAACAAGGTGTACAAGTTGTACGATGAACAGATTGACAACGCGTACGCGGAGAATGACGCCGCATTTAAGCAGAAGGCATAGGTGACTACGGTAACTGAAGTGTAAGTATAATTATTAGATAATTGAAATACTGTGAGTCTTCATAACCCGACTTGCCTTGTATTTACTTGTCATGTTTATCACAAAAAGTTTTGAAAAAAAAGGGCACGTCGACTATTAAGTTAGTAACGACTCAGCATAGACTACTAAATAGAACAGACTCAAGTACTAGATTGAGCTCACTCATCCCGACAATCATAGTTTTATTTAAAGGTTACTTCTAGATGATACTGTCGATGAACTTCATTTGTTCTGACAGCCATGGTATCAATGGTTTAATGATGGATTATTCTAGAGTTGAGATTATTCTGTAGATGGACCTCACTTGTTCCGACAGTGATGGTATTTAACAGTTTATTTATGGTTTACACTGTAGATGATTGATGATACTGTAGATGAAGCAAGTGGCCGCTAATCACTGCATTTGGGCTGCAATACCGATTGATCACTGTGATGCGAGAAGCAACCGTCCTCGCATAAGTGTCGGGTATGCTCGGAGATAATTGCTTAAGCTCAGCTCGTGCGATGCATTCTCTGTGTAGTGTATGCTTACCGAGCAGTAGTATAGATGGGAAGTTCCAACACCAGCTTTGTACCAATGCACATTAACACCCCGACAACACACGTCGCTCAAACGTGCACCGCCAAGACCATTGTCTGCATACTTCTACCACCAAGGTTGTTCTATTTGTGCCCCGATCATTGTGTACATTCTACTACCGCCATCGGGATCCGGTAACGTTGCAAAATCTACTCAAACTCCATCGAATGCGACAGAGAAAATGTGGTATACAGCGTGTGTGTATATCGATAGATAATCTGCGGCTGTAGACGGCACAGCTGGGTCAATGCGTACGACCTTCTTGGCCCGTTGTGCGCATGGGGAGTGTAACTTGGCATAGAGCCGTGTCTGTTCACATCGCACAGACTATTCCGTCACGCAATTCAATTGACCTCCATCTTCACTGCGGCACTCTGTGGGTTGAGTTGGCCTCCTCTCCTAGCACATTGCAGTGTTCTATAGCCACATTTCCTCTTCCACTACTGATCTGAACCGCCGGCTCGTACATTGCATTGGGCTGTACTAGACTACTGCTCGAGAGATTGGGTACTCCGTTTGAGTAGGACGCGTCTCCGATTGACTGACCAACGAACTTACGACGAACAGCTCAACACCAGGTCGCACTGTTTTTCCGGCACTGGTGCTGCATACTTGGATGTCTAATTTGGCCCAGAAATACGAAAAAGAGGTTGGGGTTAGAAGTCGTTGGGGCTGTTTTGTCTTGTTCGATAGAATGTGTGTATTGAGGACGAGATGATTTAACTTTTGATGGGGGTGTGGCCTACAAAAGAGAGTGGCTACGGAAAGCATTGTGGGTAGCAATGACAGAGATGGGGTTGAAATAAAACGGTCTTGATTGGTGGTTGAACACAGTTCGAGCCGTTAGGTACCCCAGTAAGCGTGAGATACAATACACAGACGTTGCATATCACTGTGCAGAGTATTGCAAAGGCCAACACATACACAAACGACTAAGCATAGCATAAGTTTGTCAAGATATCTTGACCATAAGTGTGAAGTGCCGACCAGAGAGCACAGAGGTAAAAGCATTCCAAGGTTGACATATACAGACAAAGTTAAAATACAAAATATATAGACAAGGTTTATAAGGTTAAACTATACAGACAAGATTAAACTATACAGACAAGATTAAACTATACAGACAAGTCGAGGCGTCATACAATATCCGGCGACACTAGGGTTACAGACCGTTTCTGTTGTAATGTCCACACGAGTTGCTATGGCGATACAGTACACAGCTACATGCGCTTCAACAGCAAGAGAATGTACAATACACAGCATAGACGTACACGTGTATTCGTACGGAACACATCTCATGACTCTCCGGCACAAGACCCCAAAACACTGCCCGTCTACTGAGCACTATAGACGAGGGTTTAGGCTTTTAGGGTTGGGTTTGAGGTTTTAACCCTAAAGCCTAATCAACCCAAACTAAAGGGAATAGGCACACGCGAGGACAGATACGCAAATGTACACATGACACGACATACGTCAAACGATGACTCGATTTCGGTGTTCAACCCAAATGGATCGCACATCACAGTCAAAAGTCGGTCGATTTCGCTGTAGTCGCCGTTCTCAGCCATCTCTATCGCTTCCTGTGATTTAGATCAGTGGCACAAGACATTAAGTTGAGTTAAGGATGAGCTGCCTACAACACACAGCACAAATGCATGACAACTAAAATATGACATACACCCATCCAGATAAAAGCATACGTGGTGAACAACACGCACAGCAGTCCCAAAGGAATATGGCTAAGAGCCATCGGGTCAAACACTCACAATGAATTAAGGAATGCATGGCACCAAATGGAGAACAAATCAGTTTAAACGGTGCACAACCGACGGCAATACAGGCGATGGAGTTATTAATACATGTGAATATGTATGCAGTTATAATAAGCAATATATATATATATATATATATATATATATATATATATATTTAAATATGTGTTTGTGTGTGTATATCTGTATGTACATGAGCGCATGCCTGTGGTAAAACCACAAACACGTGCACGCTACACACGTAGCAGCCCAAAGAATAACATCAAACAGCACACGGAGCGTGCACCCCACCGCAACCGTATGCACTCACATTCACACTCACCTGTGCGAGATGATTCTTGAACGTGAACTTGGGATTCGTGGTGGCCATCTTCGCTTTCCTCGCAGTGTTCATAGCGGACACACTGGTTGCTGGCTCCACCTCCACCTCTCTATACAACCGTTCAATATACTGTGGCAGCCACACACCCCATTTGTCACGCACACGTTGGTCACGAATGGACACATCCTCCTTGTCCATTTCATTGGCGGTGTTGTACGATTCAATCAGGTTCTTAAAGTACTCTACCGTTCTTCCCGTGTAGCTCAGCAGAATACCTGACAAGCCAAACAGAATGTGGTGTGCGTGTCAACAGATATGATATCCTCAGTTGGAAGAAACGTTAAAACATTCCCATAGGCAAACCATTTGAACAGATACAACTAGAGTGAACGGTTGCTGAACCCTAAACCCTAAACACAGATAGTCACATACAGCCATACCTGCACACACACCCGCCCACACATCCACTAAGGACCGAACATTTCACGGACTCACCTGGCTTTTCCTCACCCAGGTCGATCAGCCTTTGCATGGTGGCCAGGGGCATGTCTGGTCTAATCCGCTTAGCCATGAGCCTCGAACTGTAGAGTGGAATGCCATTGAAAACGTATAAATAGAACAGATCTATGAGTAAGCTACGTCATACGATACGTCTTCCTGAGATCCATGGGCGTGTATGGGCGACTATGCAGATGAGCAACGGAGCTCAACAGAGTAAGTGGGTGAGTTCTTCAAATATACAAGCTGCACACAGGTATCCAATCCCTTATCCCCCCCCCCCACACACTAATACCGCAGCTACAGTGACACTGTTCCGTATGAGGAATACAAAAGTAGGACTTGTGCACCTCGGCGAGCGTATGTACCTTATAACGCACTAACAAACCATAGCCGAAGTACCCTATAACACACTAACACACCAACACACCACAGGCAGAGTACCTTGCGAGGCAGACAACACCCTTTTATGGTCTTTATCATTCCGAAAAAGCTCATCACCACACATCACGCATCCAATGCACTTCTCTACCGACCTGCACGCACAACAGTCACTCACACACTCACACGTACACACCTGCAACACAGCGGCAGGATAGAGTCTTCAATAAACCGCTGCAGCTGCGGCTGATCCACAGCCCCCTCGGCCACAGGCACGTCCGCTAACACACGGAACAACGCAGTCATGTCACACCCCGTGTCATTCATGGTGGCAAACAGCTCAGACACCAGCTCACGGTCGGATTCCTCCACAGACCGAATTAGGCCCAGCTGTGGTAGTGTAGATTATGTTACGCATTGATGTGAGGATATATATTTATATATATATATATATATATCTACCACCGACAGAGAAAACACAGTCCACCACAGGTGTTGTGGAGGTGTGCGGAGTACAAGGCCAATGTGTGACACACTATAACAGATACCAAGTACCGTAAAGAAGGCAATTGAGCTATTGATTGAACTTTCAAAACAGATTGGAACTAAAAACCCACTGCGATGCATATTATGACACTGCGAAAGAGCCTAAAAGTCTTATATATATATATATATATATATGAATACAACATACACACACACACACATACACATATATATATATATATATTATATATATATACGCATATAGGCTAGTTGTAAACTTTTCGCACAATCAACTGCAAAATAAGATCGAAATCACATCGAGCGAAGATAGTACGCAGACATACCTTTGCTAGCATGGTTGCACTGTAATGTCGGCGTAACACGGCGTCATAGTTCTCTATCACTGGTGACAGGTTAGACATGCAGATGACACCCGATGTGTCTAACGCCTGCGCCAGTCGCGTCAAGTTCCTGTTCAGAGACGGTATGGGATGGCATGAGCACACGTTAACCTGTGGGTAACAAACGAACGCAGCAGCGCATACACGAAGGATGGGCACAGTAGGTCCCTGGGGTGGCACTCGCAATATATATATATATATATACTCCCACACCGCATACCATTTACAGATACCCGGTTGGTTCTGGTATCGATACCGTCCTGTGGTGTCTGAGTGATTGGGGACCATATCCGAATCAAAGTATCCCATGAAGCCATACGGTCCATAGTCAATGGTCAGCCCCAGAATACTCATGTTATCTGTGTTGAGCACACCGTGCACAAACCCTACACCCTACGGATGTGAAGGCACAGGCAGAACAGAATGTTATGGTTAAGGTCTGGTACTGTCCTGTACGGAAGAGGGCTGTGTGTTTCTATGCGCTTGGATCAGATCCTCGGGTAACCGAATTTACAGGATCATACGCAGCACAGGGACGCACGCACATATGTATTCAGCTATATGTCCGCAGATACACACACACACACACACACACAGATACAAAAACAAGGAGAGAGAGAGAGACACACACACACACACGCATACACGCACAAATACAAACACAATGATACACACACACGAGCACAAACACTAACACAGGCATGAATGCCACAGTATGGTCTACTAACTTCTACAGACAGCAAGCAAGCAAACCAGAATGCGCCTTATGCCATAGTCATAGTCTTAAGTCGAAGTCATAGCCCAGACATACAGAGACATATCTATTATTCCACTAGTTCATACGCACACACTCACACAGGAAGCACACCCATTAACCACTCACATACACATACACACGCAGCCACACCTGCCACTTAGCACAGGTCTCGGCCGTGCGATCGACCAATTCCTGGAAGAAGGCAATGTATCTGTCGGTGTCGTTGTCATGGGCAGCCCAGATGTCAGGGTAGTGGGTGCACACTACGTGGTCTAGCATCTGCTTGGCCAGAGGAAAGTGCTCCGCACCAGCCGACGGCCCTGTGAGCAATGGTAGGCATGGTAGGTAGACATGGTAGGTAAGCGGTCAGTGACTACACAAGCATAGGTATCCTTAAGACGACATAAGCGGAACACAAGAAGTTAGAAGAGGTAAAGAAGCCGCCCGTTCCAGGTGTATTTGAAGGCTATTCTTTTGGATAAAGAGCAAGACACACATGTACATACATTAGCAGCCAACAAACAGCCATGCTGCACAAACACCATCATACATTAAGGCATACACAACACCATCACACAATAAAGACATACACAACACCATCACACATTTAAAGACATACCCGCACGCCCAGTCCTTTCGTCTTCGCCCAGAAACACCTCCCACGAGCCAAAGCGGAGGAACGATGGAGCTAGCCGTAGCACTACTGTGGACTGTTCTTCTATGGTGTGTCCGTCATACAAGGGGTCACGCACCACCAGCGTGTCTGAGGTGACTAAGGAGGCTGCGCGTGTGGTTGCAATGCCCAGCGCATGCATATGTTCGCTGCAGATGTACTCGCGGATAGACGATCGGAAAACTGCCCGGCCGTCTGTAGGTATTGTGTAAAGACATCGGGATTAGTATATGCCCAACGTATTGACGTATTATACATGGCACTTGAACCAAGTATGGGGATAAGTATAGATACCAGAACCGTCCGAGCAAATCATATCCGCACACGACGTTTTGCTGGTAAGTGTTCACACCAGAGATGTCCTGCACCCGCACAACCATGGAACTACAAACAGGACACGACGAGGTCAACCGCATGCTCTTAGTGAGGTGACCTCACTCCTACACCTCACCTTAGACTCATAAAAAAATATGGTGGTGGTCTCCGAGAGTGGCACTTGAGGGAGTAACATAGCATAATAAAGTAAGGACAGACACCTCACAGACCCCATATAGGAAGCTGTCTATATACATACACAGCCCTAACACTGCATCCTGTACATACAGCAGGATGCAACGTGTACACTAATGTCTGTGGCCCTCTATGTCCCACAAAACAGGTGCATTCTGCACCACTTTCTATGTACCTACGCCTCGCTCAAAACGTACCTGCTGTCCTGGAGTAAGGGGTCAACCCAGCACCTTTCAACTGCAGCTCCAATTTCTGGCCCCGTTTGTTCGTGATTTCACCTAAATTGATCGCTCGCCCATCTCCTAACTGTCCGGCAAAGTTACCGAACTGTGTACCGGCGTAGCAGTGTGCGGCAGGCACCATGCCTGGCAGAGTCAGATTGCCACTGAAGTATTGGGCTATATTGTCTCGCAAGTGTGTGAGTTCGTCCACATTTGTGGGTTCAGGAATATCCAGTAGCTGCGGGGAGTTGGGGGGTTTGGGGTTTAAAGGCCTCGTACTCGTACTACAGTTACAGTTGTGAATAGGCCTACGCAGCTCATAGAAACTAGAAAAAATGTACTGCAATGATAGCGATGATGAATCCCCTTTTGATTGATGCGGGAAAAATGGAAGCATAAATTGTGGAAGTGTTGCATGTATTTGTAAATACGCAAAAATATAAAAGCACATATATATACAGTATAACAAACTATATACATATATATGTATGTACATACATACATACATACATACATACATATATATATATATATATATATATATATATCACATAAATATCTTTGTAGATACATATTCAGATATCATTGAGCATATATATATATATATATATATATATATATATATATATATATATATATAAATATATATATATATGTATATATACAATAAATAAACATGCCCATGTGGATGCATTATTCGGATATCATTGAGCATATATCCATGTAGGTATACATTTTTTGCTATATATATATATATATATGTGTGTGTCTTGTCTTTTGTCTATATATATGTATATATATATATGTATATATATATATATATATAATATATAAAACATACATGACACACACACACACACACATCACGCATCATATCATAATATGTATGTATGTATGTGCATGTATATATATTTATTATATACATGAGATATATGGATGCAAATGCATTATTCAGATATCATTGAGGCATATACATCTGTGTAGGTATACGTTTTACTATATATATATATGTAATATATATATATAATACATACATAATACATCACACCACAATACACATCACACACGCACGCACACGCATGCATTAACATATATATATATATATATGTGTGTATATATATATTTATATATGGATATATAGATGCAAATAAAACACTTTACATGCGTAAAAAACAACACACAATGATATGTCTATATATGTATATATATATATGTCATAATATATCTATATATATATATGTATCTGTATATATATGTCCATCTATCTGTATCTTGAATATATATATACATATATATATATATATATATATATATATAAAATATATTGGATATATAATATATTATTTATATATATATATATATTATACATGCACATGCACATACATGCATATATATATATATATATATATATATATATATATATATATATATATATGCATGCATACATATATATATATATATATATATATATGTATGACATATATAATATATATATATATATATATATATATATATATATATGCTTATACTTATACATATACATATACATATATATATATATATATATATATATATATATATATATATATATATATGTGTGTGTGTGTGCGTGCGTATATATCGATACTGACATGCAAAAAAACATGCATGTAACTCGAAAGATATAAAAAATAGAAAAAAACCCAAATGAACAACAAGTAAGAAGGTATTGTCAGTTATCGTGCTCGTACCTTGAGTGCAGCCATACATTGTGAAACAGTTTGAGGATTTGCCACAGGCGTCGGTTCGACACTAGCCCACACAGCCCCGGGTGTTTCTCTACTACCAACGGTTCCTGGTGCTCTACTTTCGAATGGCAAGGCTTTCATCGCACTGTTTGTGAATTTCAAGTGCTTGAACATGTCGCATGGTGTTCGTAGTGAGTCTTGTGGTCTCGTATACGATTCTGAGTTTGTTCCCACATCCGAATCGCTACTTGGAAGCGTGTCGCCGTCTTTGCTATGACTGGATGACATTGTACTTAATCCACTGCGTCGATGCCTTCGACCGGTTGAAGATGGTGACTGGACAAAAGCCTGATGTGGTAGCCTTTGGAATTTCTTTAAATTTGAACACACGTTTTTGGTTGTCGAGTGGAAGGGCATTTGTGCGATAGAAATGTTAGGTGGAGCGGAGGAGGGACCACACTTCTGGGGTTCGCTTGTTGAGGCTACGAGAAGCGACATACGTATATCCAATATTGACAAATAGGATATTTACTAACGATGCGCACAGATATGATTTCAGCAACAGATCTAGAGGCCGTTGGGTATCAGTTTATATATATATATATATATATATATATATATGTCGTTCTAAATAGAGTCGCGCAGCACAACACAACACAACACCTATATTAGTATTGAATATACTGAACACCTTGGTATTCGTAACTACCCGTTTTTATATTTGCTGTACAGCACTGAGCATACAGCAATGAGCAAATACACAGTACACAATACACCGCTGTTATTAGTAGCTAGAGTAGTCAGTAAATATGAATACATACTCTTTAAAAAAGTGTCATACATACATACCCATCACTCATTTGAGAATCATGGACTCGAAAAAAAAGATTATTCTTTTTTGACAAAAAAGTACACAACAATTGTTCTTATATATAGAAATTTACTCTCTAATTCTGTAAGAGAGAAAAGAGTTTTTAAAAAAACAAGCAAAATATTATATGGGTTTTATTGGGTTTTTCTTTTTTTTTTAAAACTCAAACAAAATTAATTGAGTGAAATATTTATATTTTGGTATTTACCAGCGTTTAATTGGTTGTTATGAATAATTGATTCAACTTTCGTAGTTTTACTATTTAAAAATTTGATATTCATCTTCTTTTCATTGGTTTGAAAGCTGTTATATTTTTGTACTGACTTCAGTCTTCTGTCTTCACAGGTCGCTGGCCTCTAAAAGAGTCGTCACTCTTCAGTCTTCGGTCTGGAACTCTTCATGATCAAAATGATGGTGTGAGTAAAATTATCAGAGTAGAAGAGTACTAAGAGCTTGCGAAGTGTCTTGTGGCTTTCTTGGAAAGTTTGGTGTTTGAAATTTTGGCCTTTGGAGTTTGGGCTCGACCACACAGTCCACCCTTCCGCTGTGGCCAATGGTTTGTACTTTGTGGTACAGATGGTCCAAATATATTATTCTTGGTCAGCTCTCGCGACCTTTCTTCAAACAAGAAGTGGATAAGGCTATCCATAATATATCAATTTTAAATATTTTTATTTTAATAAATATATCGAATTTCGTCGTGGTCCGTAATTCGGTTTGAGTAGGTGTATGTACAAAATTCGGACCTATCAACTGACTTCCTCTTTTTGATTGGTTTTCACTTTTCTATTGCGTAACCGCTGTGTGGACAGTCACGGTGTCACAGAGTCTTAGAGACACAAACTCGCTGGACACTGGCCGCCATACGCTGACCAATGTTGCATCGCACGATACGCAAATGATATAAATACCCCCTCTAAAATTCAATATCCCCTTCAAATACCATCATGCCATGAGATAAAAAAACTGAAAATATGCGGATAAGATTGTTTAAAATTTATAAAATAACATATGGTTTTTCAACAAAAACAAAAAGTAGTGTACGCACTACTCAGTACCGATTTAGGGTTTCTGCACAATGCCAAAATAATAGTGACCTCTGATTGGCGAAAGGTTCTACTTCTAGGTGGACTGTGCCCTGTGGCCGGTCTCACTGGGTCTATTAGGCAGGTTCACAGTAACAACAAACCACAATGAATACACACAAACATACTTTCGAAATAACACCGTCTCTGACACAATCAACAGAACCGTCTCTGACTCCTAATAATAGATGTTCCACAATCCCTATACCCCGGCCGAGGGTATCCTGAAACAGTCTTTCGGCCAAAGACAAGCACGGGATACGCCTTCACTCACTGGTCGATCAAGGAGCCTTCGATATTATCGGGAGCCGGAAACTTATACGTATACGTGTGATTCATTTCCGCCCGATTTACAAGCTTTATCTTGTGTCCGATCTCCCATATATTTTAACTTTCTTTACTAGAGGGTCATGATCATGTTCAATACGTCAAAAGTAAGCCTTTATGCTTAGCTCTAAGCGTATTGGCGCTTGTACGGTGCGAGACTTTTAGTCACTTCACACATCAAAATATCGTGAATATTTGCATACATAGTTTGTTTAGAAAATCTCAATTTAAAAAAGACAGGGATGTTCGTGAGAATGTCAGCCTGAACTTTTCGTTTGTCCAACTACCAACGGATGTAAATAAGGTTTCTAAAATTAGATTTCGCTGAAGAGTGCTCCAGGCGAAACATGTTTACGACTTTGCGTAAATACATAGTATTTTCAAAATTCGATCGAAAGTTTAAAAAAACTATAGTACTATAATATCGGAAGATTAAAAACAACCAAATATCCAACGCTAGGATTACCTTTTTTTAATAATACAAAAGCTATCAAGTTAGCTAGTGCGCATATTTGTACTTCCATAGTAAATTATATATAAAAATCTATTGTCAAAAGTTAGAAATAAAAGTCAAATGCTGTTCGAATATCTATTGTTTTTCTGTTAATTTTAAAAAAGGTGAAAACAAAATTTAAAAATACAAGTAAAATCCGAACTTGCTTGCTTCTTGATATAACAGAAATAAATGAATTAAAAACAATTGGGTGTTTTGGATATGGAATAATCTTTTTTCGTTTTTCAAAAAAAGTTAGAAAGTAGATATATTCAAAATATTTCTCTTTTTAAAAACAAATATTCAAATGGTTAAAACCGATATGAAATTCAAAAATTTGTTTCCAAAAATGGTTATTTAATACCCAGCTCGTGTTCGTATATTTATAGTACAAAAGTGATGACTCGAGTCGAGGGCTCGTCTCATTTTAAATGTTTTGTTTTATTTTAGCATCAATGTCTTCGTTGTTTATATTTTTATCTGTATTTTTATTTAAACACCCAAACCCTCTACTAGTTGTTTGCTTTTTGTTACTTTTGATTTTTGTTTGTTTTGTGTTTTAAAGATAAAACTATATTATGATATGTATTTTTAAAAAATAAATGTATCTATATATGTATGTATATATCACCTTTTTAAAAAAATATATTCGTATTTAAAAACATAGCCCTCTAAATTATACAAGAGGGCTATGATTTTGAAATATTTTCTAAATAGCATTATTTTTATCCTCTATATATTTTACTTTTAAAAAAATATTTAAACTACATACTTTCTCACATATGTCATATTTGCATCATGAAAGCAATCATGCTCAAGACTGATAAGCTCAGGAGGTTTTTTTAATAAGGTTACTGTCTCCATTGTACGGTCTCTATTTAAAAAAAAATCAGAATACTGCGTTGTCTTTTGTGCATGATAACTTAAATCGCGAAGTATTCATATGATTAAAGCAAATTTCTTTTCAGGACGGTTGTAACTGCTTGCCGAGATGGGCTCAACGGTTGCGGACATGGAAACTGCAACGCTGGTAAGGCTTTCTGACGTAAGCGCACACGATAGCTGGATTATAAACCAAGATTCAGTTGTACTTTTGTTGCAGGTGACTCCAGCATTCATATACAGACGCTCGAGTGCAGTACCGAGATCGTTTACCTTTTGACGATAGCTGAGAAGTAATGCAGTGAAAGATTTAGATTGTTCTATCGCACTATACTTTGCGTTCATCAGTCTGCTATAGACAGGAAAGAGATGTTCAAGGTCGTTTTAAAGCTTATATTGTTTTACCATATTATAGCTATACTTGCATACATTTGCTTGCTATATACCGGAAGGAGATGCTCTTTGCAGTGAATGCATTTGAAAAATTAACACGGTCGCATTAAAGCTTAGTGTAAAGCTTAGATTGTTTCACCTTACTATAACTATACCTGCATACATTTGCCTGCTATCACCATATAGACCGAAAAGAGTTGTTTTTTTTGCAGTGCTTTTTTTTAGTAGACAACGGTTGTATGGCTATGACGAATCTGTGTAAATTGGTGTTAGTATACCAGAAAACATGGTGTGTTCATGCACATACTCATTGACCGTGGCCGTATGTCACAGATATAAGCTTGGTGCGGGTGGAATGCCTTCTATGGTTATGTTGTATTTGTACTGTACTCACTGTACGACACGCGGTGCTTGTATTGGTTGGTGTCAATTGGTCTGCCATAGGTCCACACTGTATTTATCATTAAACCCTGTTAGACTGTACTTATCGCTAAAACCTCGTTAGACACACAAAGTTGTATATCCATCAGCATATGTACATGTGCGCCAAAGAATGTGCGTAACGAGAATAACTATAATATACCAGGCTCAATCGGTGCTGGCAAGTACTAAAAGTGTAGTAGCTGGTTCGGTCATTGTGTTGTGTTACACGGGCAATTGACAAACATCAAATACGATACGGCAAAGATTAGCAACATATCATATCTACCTGTGCCTGATTGGCAATATGTTATGTTGGTTGATGGTGACAGGGTTATATCTACCTATGCCTGGTTTTGATCGTCAATATGTTAAGTTGTTTATATGTTGACAGTAAATATGATATATCTACCCGTGCCTGATTTAGGTGCCAATATGTTATGGGTCAATATGATGATAGTGAAAATGTTATATCTACCTGTGCCTGATTGGCAATATGTTATGTTGGTTGATGGTGACAGGGTTATATCTACCTATGCCTGGTTTTTGATCGTCAATATGTTAAGTTGTTTATATGTGTTGACAGTAAATATGATATATCTACCCGTGCCTGATTTAGGTGCCAATATGTCATGGTTAATATGATGATAGTGAAAATGTTATATCTACCTGTGCCTGATTGGCAATATGTTATGTTGGTTGATGGTGACAGGGTTATATCTACCTATGCCTGGTTTTTTGATCGTCAATATGTTAAGTTGTTTATATGTTGACAGTAAATATGATATATCTACCCGTGCCTGATTTAGGTGCCAATATGTTATGGTCAATATGATGATAGTGAAAATGTTATATCTACCTGTGCCTGATTGGCAATATGTTATGTTGGTTGATGGTGACAGGGTTATATCTACCTATGCCTGGTTTTTGATCGTCAATATGTTAAGTTGTTTATATGTTGACAGTAAATATGATATATCTACCCGTGCCTGATTTAGGTGTCAATATGTTATGGTCAATATGATGATAGTGAAAATGTTATATCTACCTGTGCCTGATTGGCAATTTGGTATGTATTTAATATGTAGATAGTGAATGATTTATATCTACTTGTGTCTGATTGGCAATATGTTTTCTTATTGATATGTTGATGGTGACAGGGTTATATCTACCTGTGCCTGATTTGCAATATATTATGTTGTTAGCATGTTGATAATGAATGGCTTATATCTATCTGTGCCTGATTTTAAATATGTTATGTTGTTAATATGTTGATTATGACAGGGTTATATCTACATGTGCCTGATTTGTAATATATTATGTTGTTAACATATTGATAGTGAATGGCTTATATTTATCTGTGCCTGATTGTAAAATATGTTATGTTGTTCATATGTTGATCAGTGAAAAAACATATATTTACCTGTGCCTGATGGTCGATATGTTATGTTATTAATATGTTGAGGATGACAGGGTTATATCTACCTATGCCTGTTATTTTTTGTAATGTGTTATACCTTCCTGTGCCTGGTTGGCAATATGTTTTGTTGTCAATATGTTGTCAGTGAATATGATATATCTACCGGTGTCTGAATGGCCATATGTAATGTTGTTCTCATAATGATAGTGAATGGTTTATATTTACCTGTATCTGATTGTCATTATGTTATGTTATTAATATGTTTATTGTGACAGGGTTATACCTACTTGTGCCTGATTTTTGGTTGTTAATATGTTTTGTTGTTATTATGCTGATAATGAATGGTTTTTATTTACCTGTATCTGATTGTCATTATGTTATTAATATGTTTATGGTGACAGGGTTATATCTACCTATGCCTAAATTTTGGTTGTCATTATGGTATGTTGTTATTATGCTGATAGTGAATAGTTTATACCTACCTGTGTCTGATTAGCAATATGTTATATTATTAATATGTTGATGGTGACAGGGTTATACCTACTTGTGCCTGATTTTTGGTTGTCAGTATGTAATGTTGTTATTATTATAATGGTGAATGGTTTATATATACCTGTATCTGATTGTCATTATGTTATGCCATTATGTTCTGCTATTAATATGTTTATGGTCACAGGGTTATACCTACTTGTGCCTGATTTTTGGTTGTGTTGTTATTATGCTGATAGTTAATGGGATATATTTACCTGTATCTTATTGTCATTATGTTATGTCATTATTAATATGTTGATAGTGAATGGGTCATGTCTGGGTGGCAATAAGTTATGTTGTTATACTATGAATGAGGGGCCACATAATTTCACAGACAGTGCATTGAGTGCGTTTGCAGTGCACGGACAGTGTACTAGGCGCGAATTTTTTTAGAGCAACTGAGATCACGGTGCATCCATCCGTCCACAGCACAACTACATTAATTGTCATCCCAGTCATCTTTCTTGATACCCTATCTAAAATATAGCCCACCTCACCTTATACCTACCTCATTTTATATCTACCTCACCTTATGTCTATCACATCATATATCTACCTCATCCTATATCTACTTCATCGTATACCTACCTCATCTTATACCTACCTCATCTTATACCTTCCTCATCTTATACCTACATCATCGTATACCTACCTCATAGTATATCTACCTCATCTTATATCTATTTCATCGTATGCCTACCTCATCTTATACTTACCTCAGCGCGCACAGCTGGACGACAGGTTACGCACTCTAGGGATTGAATTGCGTTTACACACACACAAGGCAGCACCCACGTGTACTGTGCACGAGGCCGAGTTGGCAAATTGGGACGTCAAGGGCGTCCCATTGGTTAATCTCTTTGTGAGAGCCAAGAAGAATCAACAGTTGTTCCTGGTAGGTCATTGACAGTTGCTATTAATGTTTCAGAAATATCAGCAGTTGGTGATGGTAGGTCATTGACAGTTGCTGCTAATGTGTGTATTATTAAGAAGTGTCAGCAGTTGGTGATGATAGGTCATTGACAGTTGCTGTTAATGTGGGTAGTTCAACGGTTGTTTGATATGCGTGGCTGTGAGTTGCACATGTCTAATAACACATATCTCTAACATATGAGTGTAGTGTTCTCTCGTCGCATTCAACCAACACAGACGCGTCGATGCCTACTCGTCATTTATGTCAACAGTATTCATTTTTCACAAACGATAATCTTGTCTATTGTCACATACTCTCTTATAGTCCATTTCTTACATCTGCTGCAATGATATCATCCTACTCGTCACCTATGTCAATATTGTTCATTTGCCATTAACGCTAACATTGTCTATTGTCGCATACTCGTTTATAGTCCATTTCTTACACCTGCCGCTATGATATCATGTACAGATCTGTACGCCGGCTTAGCAAACATTGTCTATTGTCACATACTCGTTTATAGTTCATTACTTACATCTGCTACTATGATATCATGTACAGATCTGTACGCCGGCTGAGCGCAAAGTGTCGCTCATGGCATTCCAGCGTGAAATTATGAAATACAGTCGTGCCAATATGATACGCTTCGCACCCGAGGAGATTATGTATCCATCATTAAAGGTAAGGACGAATGGGACAAATCCAGCCCTATGTTATAGTGACGAGATTATGTATCCAACATTAAAGGTAAGGATGAATGGGACAAATCCAGCCCTTTGTTATAGTGACGAGGTTATGTATCCATCATGAAAGGCAAGGATGAATGGGACAAATCCAGCCCCTTGTTATAGTGACGGTTATGTATCCAACATTAAATGTAAGGATGAATGGGACAAATCCAGCCCTTTGTTGGACTAAAGAGGTAATGTATCAACATCAAAGGTAGAGAGGTTTGAGACAATTGCAGCCCTACGCTTAAAGTGTATGTGAAACCTTCAGTTATGGTCTTGGTCGATCATCGCATATGCATTTCTATGCACGTGGATGTGTGCGTCTAGGGTTGCCAGTGGAGAGAAAGGGGCACTGGACACATCGCATTGGCACGTGCCGCAGAGTATAAGGTAATTGTTTGAATGATAGTACAACACACATCCTATTCACAACCGTACGAAGTGTCCTAATGTTTCATATTCAGGTGCATTCGGGTTGTTCGGTACTAAGTGTCCTAGTATTTTATATTCAGGTGCATCCGGGCTGTGCGACACCACTTGCGGCGATGTTTGCGGATGAAAAGCTCACTGTGGTAATTGACAAAGCAATCATGGATTCAGAGCAACTCGTGATGGTACATCCTCTGGTACGGTTGTGTTTATATATATATATATATATGGTACATCCTCTGGTACGGTTGTGTTTGTATATATATATATATATATATATGCGCGTGCGAGTGTGTTTTTTTGTGTGATGTGTTGTTTATTTTGTGGTGTATTGTGTGTGGTGTGTGGTGTGTTGTGTGCGGTGTATTGTGTTGTATATTGTGTGTGGTGTGTGTGGTGTGTGGTGTGTGGTGTATTGTGTTGTATAGTGTGTGTGGTGTGTATTGTGTGTGGTGTGTGGTGTGTGGTGTGTGGTGTGTGGTGTGTGGTGTGTATTGCGTTGTGTGTTGTGTGTTGTGTATAGTCTGTATTGCATCGCGTGTGATAATTTCTTTGACTGTGTAGTGTTTAAGTGCAGTGTCTCTGCTGTTATATCTTCTCTCCCCACCAAATCACTGCACCCATTTGGTTTGTTGTTGAGTCATGTACCTGTGCCTGTGCCTGTGACTGTGCTCATGCCATCTGCACCTTCATGTGCGTGTGCGTGACTGTGGTGAAAAGTTCGTGTAACATTACACATCGCATTGGAGATGTATCTCAGCGTGTGCAGTCTAAAGAGTCACCCTAGCACACAGCGACTTATCACGAACACTCAGCTAGTGGCATGTACTGAAGCGCTCGTTAATAGTCTTAGTAATACCCTCTCCCCAACAACCAACCCATGTATTTAGTTGCTGTGGTCAGACTGACAGGCACACAGCGACTTAATATGAACACTCAGCTAGTGGCATGTACTGAGACGCTCGTGAATAGTCTTAGTATCACCCTCTCCCCAACAACCAGCCAATGGATTTGGTTGCTGTGGTCATAGACTGACTGGCGTGACATGGTGTGTATGTATTGGCAGGTGAACACACAGACGTGTGCATTGTATGCAACGGAGCTGCTTCGTTTCCTGCAAAGCACTGCAGTTGAGCTCATGGTCGTTGATCTTCCCGAGAGAGAAGCTTAACGCATTAGGGCCGGCTCCGTTGGGACTTTCTGGTTCCGAACTTTATTTATTGAATTTTATTTATAGAACTACTCATAGAACTTTATTTATAGACGCTACTTTTACGGACATGATGGTGGAGGAACGCTTCGTATGCTTTGTAGTTTATAAAAAATATAGGATGTGCCCCTACTAGCCCACCTCTAGTTTTAGGGGTTCGGTCTAGTTTTAGGGATTTGGGTTTTAGCGCCCTGAAACCCTAAAGCCTCATAAAATGTTCTTTTTTTTTTTTGAGGCTATGCTAGTTGTCGAACTCTCAGCATACCACATGTACTTGATAATTGAGGTGCCGTTTGTATTCGATCAGAGTCCAAACTTTGCCTCACCCAATCGGATTGCTATTGCAGTCCCAGGGGACGTGCAGGACGTTCGAGTAGGTAGATAACGATTGTGCGGCACACCCTACAAGAGTAGTGAGTGAGAACAAACCCCCCAACGCCCTTGAACAAGAATGCTATCTTCATGCCATTGGCGTGTGGTAGTCACTCATTGCTGATGATCCAAGTATTCTACAATACCCCAACCAATTGCATTCAAATTGTGTTCACAGCACAAAACCTAAATCACTAAACCAATTGCCCCGCATAGTCCAAAACCAAAAACTAATTATCCGGATTATAGTTATGCTGTAACTTCATAAGAATGGCTA
>LUCW03001002.1:0-18192 GCA_001586965.3 Sphaeroforma sirkka | reverse complement strand
TGTCTGTATAGTTTATAATATATGGATAAAAATAGATGTTCTCGCGATGAGCATGGTGAGTCCCATCGGGGTGAAAACGGACTTGGTTTTGTTCATATAGTCTTGCAGTGGATTTCTGATTGACATTCTACTAATATGATTGATTAAACTTTACACATTGCCACTCACACAGTGCCTGAGCATCAAGCAAGCCACAAAATTTGATCGAATTACGCATAGTAGGTGTGAAACTCTTAGGCGGGTCTTTCTGTGCCGCTGTGGATGTAATATATCCCTACAGCACGATGGAGCACAAAATTTAGTTGGAACAACTGTTTGTCTATCACTTCAGTGAGTGATTTATCGGCTAAAGGATAAAACAGAGTCCATAAGTGATTTTGGAGAGTATAAACACTGAAAAATCATCAGCTTGTTATGCGGGTGCAAGTGATCCCCAGCTCGAAAGCCGAAAGGACCGCTATCGGTTATTGCATTACTAAGCGTGGTGGTTCTATTTGCAAGCATCTCTACTATATTGATTCCTTTTGGGCTCATTGGGAAACCCAAGGTATCGTGCAGTCTTAGTGGATTGTATACTACATTGATCGAGCACAAATGTAAATCGGTCCTTTGGGTTTTCTGGTGCTATGTATAGTGACTTTAGTGGGTGGAACTCAACACCAGAACGTCTGCCCCACACGGCTGCGAGATTAAGACACTGCTGTAGTTTCAGGGTGTTTCGATTGTATAGTGACATGTCATCTACCCAACCGAGAAACCCATTGGGGTCGACTTTCTCGAGACTGTCTAAAAAGTGGGTCTATATATATATTAAATAATGTAGGGGCTATTGGTCGCCCTGGGTCAATCCATTCTTTCGAGCGAATTTTGGACCCAACACTTGCTGGTACGTAACGCGCGAAGTCACATTGAGATACATATTTTGAACAAACTGATGAGTTGTGTGGGTACATGTCTATTGTGTAGTAAACGCCACAACCTGTCCAATCGCACAGAATCGTATGCTTTCTTAATGTCTAGGAATATCTGATGTGTAGGTGCATCTGTAGGATTGGCCTGGTTTATATATTCGTGTAATGTCAGTGTGTGTAAAGCAAGAATAGCCGGATTTGAATCCACCTTGTCTTTTGTGTGTTTTAAATGCATCTAATTTGTTAATATGACTGAGCAACACGATTTGGAAGATGCGTCTTAATATCTGGGTGAGCGTTATAGGTCGGAATTGCTCTGGACCTAACGGTATATCAATCTTAGGATAGGTACTATAAGAGTGCATAGCCATGCATCAGGTATCTCTCCGTGTGAAGTATCTTAGTGAATAACAGGTGCAACACCTTGAGAATTGGCGATTTGGGATTGGGTTTCCTGGTCTTTGTGGCCTCTAGGGTACGGTTCTATTGCAGCTTTTAAGAGATCGATATGTATGCCATCCGGGCCTGAGCCTTTTCGACTATCGTATCTCAAAATTGCATCCATAATATTTCCTGTAGTGAAAACATCATGGTCTATCGGGATAAATTCTGAGTGTGTTTTCTCTGGTATCTTGTAGAAGGCATCTCTGTTGAATAACTTTTCTAAAAACGAACTAATAATATGTGCAGTTGGTTCTGTGGTATTTGGTATAGTGGGTTGTCTTGTTCTAGATTTTCGCTGTTTAGAGAACAACCTGACTATAGCATCATTGGGTACTCGTTCTGTGGAGTGGAGGGGTGTGCATGATCTATGAGGATTACTTTCTAAGAAGTAACCGTAGAAACAGCCTTGTGCTCGTTTCCAAAACTGATTGATTATAGAGTCGTATATGATTTTGATATCATTCTGATCTGAGTTCTGGAACTCGTTTGATCCATGTCTTAGCAAACACCTGAATTCTGGCGCAAAATGTACGTGTATAGCGCACTAAAATACTATTTAGTCAGTTTTTAGCAGTTATAGGTTCGAATGCGATATCTGTTGTAGCTCTGAGATGGCATACATTCTATGTCTGCAGGTTTAGTGTGTTCTTTCTGAATATCTGGTGATTCAATTTGTATTGCAAATACCCACTCGCCTGATCTGTCCTGAGCCCGATAAGTCACGCCGTTAATACATTAGCTGATATAAATAAAAGTTCTTAGGATACAGTTGTGTACGTATAAGAGATAAGTGATGTCTTTAACGTAAGTCACGTTAATTGCTGATATAAAATAAAGTGAAGAAAAGTTAAAAAAAAGAAAAGATCGACCCGTAAGTAGTTCGAGAGATTGTAGTTTATATGGGAGTACATGATGTCTCAAATAGTCCAAGTGATGAGATACCAAATACGATTGGGATTCTCATCGCGCAGAATTTAGAAATGATTTTAAATATTGCCAAAGAGCTTGATACTAAATTATTTTAAAATACAAATAAAACACGTGTGGTTTCTCAATTGATCTAATAGATATTTTAGACATCACCGAGGCCGTATTTCAACATAGCACAAGCAGCAGTCACTGCGCGAAACGTGAAAAGCCACGAAATATTGACTAAAAGCGTGCAATCTAAATAAATATGCATTGTGTCATGACTTAATCACGGCAACACCGTTATTTCTGCCCCCGCGATGAAGACTCATGAAGGCGGTGAGGCGTAGATCAGATTTGGTCCAGTATTATTACACATGTAGCATTCAAACGATTATTATTTGGTAAGGTATCTAGCCAAAGGCTGTTCGCATTGACTGTAAAGTTTGAACATTATTTGCACTGTTGTTTAGCTACATCATTAGAAAATTTAGATTGACAGAAGTAGGAATGGCAAATAGGGAATTTCTTACTATCCGTCAGGGTTTTGTAGTCACCTGAGGAAACCCTTTCGTTTATCTCGATGTGTTCTTGGTGTAAACGCTTATTCCATTTCCTAAGACTTAAAGATACGAAGAAAGTCGCGAGATTCACGAAATGCATCGAGGTTAGCTATCATACTGTCCCATCCATGAAACGGGTCTTGTAGTAGCTGTAACGTCTTCGGATGTTTTGACACTTATCTTTGACTTGTGACTCGATAACTGGTGACATCAGAATCAAATGAGCATAGCGAATGAGAGTTCGGAGGTAGCATATGGTGAGTGTATATTGGCGGCGCTAGTACCATCAATGTTATTCACTGTGTTTGTATACTCTTGGAATCATGGTAGGTTGTAACAAAAAAAGGTCCTGTCGTCTTAGAAGAGAGTTCGGTAACGTTGGCGTTTCGATTTATAATGTTAACGTACGTCGCCGACTTTGAACTGAACAATGTTCTTAGTGTTATTCCATCGGTCATACGCTTTAAGTAGGGTCGCGATTCTTGTGCTCGAGTAAACAGGGTTAAACAACGTTCTGCATATGCTCGATCTTTGAAGCCACGGGGTAGCGTGTTTCGGGCGCAGTTTTATCAAACGTTGCTTGTAATTCACTATAGCGGCCAAAGAAATAGTGAAACGGAAGTGTTCCAGTTTGAGGATTCATGCAGTTATTCATTTGAGTCTGAACCCATTTCAAATGATAAGGCCACATATCCTCAACGTCGTTTAGTGCGGTACGCAAGAGTTTCTTAAGTTCTCTATGACGTGTCTCATTTGCACCCTGCGTTTGAGGTTTGTAAGGTGAACACCACGCCTATGGGTCATGCCTGATACGAGTATAAGTGCCTCCATTACGTCGGTACAAAACTCACTACCGTTATCAGAACATAGTACTGTTGGAAACCGAAGTCATTAAAGACGTGATAGCATAATTCTGCCACTGTTTGTGGACGTTTGTTCGGTATTGCATAAAGCAAGTTATAGCCCGAAGCCACATATAAGAAATGACAGATATATACATCGCCAGTATGCTTGATCGCGGAGTTTAACCAAATCGACTATGACTCGGCGCATCGGTTGGTCTTCTGTCACACTTTTTAGGTGCCCAACCGTATCGCTTGATCTGGTTCTTTTCACAATCAGTACAGCGTCGGTATACTTCAAGTGTATGGTTTCTTTCAGCGCCGGGTGATCAAGCCCCGCACGAATAGCCATTTTATAAGTATGCTCATATGCTCGATGCGTTAAATTATGTATAATTTTAACTCTACTTTCGAGCTCCTCTAAGTCAGTCAGATTCTGCGTAACGCTGGCTGGATGAACCATAGTCCTGTTGGAAAGGGCAACCCTCAGTATCAGGAGGGGTAGAGTCCTGAGATACATAATTGACAACATTGGATTGTTGAAGTATCTTCTTCAGTTGTTTCGCCACTCCTGGCTGTTCTTTAAGCAGCGCTTTAAGTAGTTGAGTGCGAGCTTCAGGTTCTCTTAGAGTTTTGAGTCTTTGATCCATGGCCTTAGCTAGTTCCATGTTTTTTACGATCTAATGCCGTTTCAATCGGCATTACCTCGACTGCAATCTTGTTGGGTGCATGTGTTGTACGAGTCTTGAGCTTTTGTTCAAACTGGTTAGACTCCTCTAGTTTAGCTAAGAATTCGGTTGAGGGTTTCCACTTAGTGGTACCTGCAGGACCGATGCGACAAACAATGGTGTGTTTCCAAGGCGTCTTCTTAATAGAATAGGATCCATACAAGAACGTGTCGGTTTCACGGTCGACATAAATAGGTTCGTCTTGAATCATATTAATTAAATCACGTATCCATGGGTCGGAGTTACGTAAGGGACAACACAGCGTAATGGTAGATTTAGTAATATTAACATAATTTAACAACTGTGCGATAAGTTGACAAGGTGGGTTAGCCCACGCATTATGCTTTGATAAGTCAAGCTGAAATGCATCACCTTTAGGATGAGTCAACGACCTATATTCAGAAACCTGTTTGTTATGTTCTGCGGCAAACATATCAACAGTAAATGGACCCCATCGTGATTGAGCGAGGTTAAACCATTTCTTATTTAGCATCCAATCGGTTGCTAATAACTCTTTGACTGTTTTCTGGTAGTCGGGCACAAGTCGAGAGAGCATGTCAGGAAGATGGTTATGTATTCCTGGAATGTGTTATATTAAAGGCGAACTTGGCAATAATGTCATGCCAGCGGCTCACCAACTGTGAATCAGGGTTCATATCTTTAAGTATGTTAAAGACTTTTGATCACAGGCGACAGTAAAGTAACTTCCATAAAGGTAGTCTTTAAACTGTCTTAGCGCAGTAACTATAGCAAGGAGCTCTTGTTTAACGGTAGGTAATTACGTTGACTCTTATTATAACTCTTTGCTAAAGAATTGTATGTAGCGCGGTTTACCATTTATCGTTTGGTAAAGCACTCCACCTACCGCTCGATCTGAAGCGTCGGTTGCTACTTGAACGGGACACCATCCACAGGGTACTGTATGATGGGTGCGTCCATTACTTTACTTTTGACTAGTTTAAATGCATCATCACATTCTTTTAGTCCAAAGCTTTCCCAAAGGTCCTTTGTGCAGCCGTAGGTGACTGAAAGGCTTTAAGTAATGAGAAAGATGCGGTACCGAATCCGAGAAGAAGTTAACAAACCCACACACAGAGTTCACATCTCTTCCAGTAATTGGTGTTGATAAATCCAACAGAAACTGTTTCTGCCAGGATCAATTTCTACCCCTGCTGCAGATACTTTGTAGCCAAGTAAGTGTATAGTATCTTTAGCAAAAGAACACTTGTCTTCGTTAATCTTAAGTTTAGCATGATTAAGTCGCTTTAAGACTTCTTTAACGAGTTTAGCATGTTCACGTGTTGTCTTTGTAAAGATAACTATATCATCTAAATAGACTGATACGTTATACGACAGGTCCGCAAATAGTTCCATCATAACTTGTTGGAAGAAAGAAGGTAACATGTGTAAGCCTTCAGGTGCACCTTTAAACTGGTACTTCTTACCTTGCCAAGTAAAGGAAAAGTATTTCCTATGAGGCTCATATATCTGTAGTTGATGGAATGCAGCTTTTTAAGTCTATCTTGGAAAAGATAGTCGCACCTCCATTTTGCGTAGTATCTCGCTTATCTTAGGTAAGGGAAAACTATGTTGCGGAATTAGTTTGTTGATTGGCGACAGGTCTAGTACTACTCTTGTTTTACTAAACGTTCCATCAGATTTATATTGATCGACCGCTAAGAGAGCTAAGTTAACTGGGGTTGCATCATAATTGATTTCACTTAGACCCTGTTTTAACCAATCTTCGATTTGGGTTTTGACAACGTCTTTGTGTCTCCAACTCACGTAGTTATGTGAAGGACACTTTAACTTAGAGAAGTCGACGTTTGTCAAGTCAAGTCTAACGTACCCATTAGAGAACTTAAACATACACCAGTCAGTTATTGCAAATCTTCCTGTTTTGTATAATTAAGTCCATAATTATATCGGTGAAGTGCGGAATCATATCCTTTGCTTCACCTTCCGGAGGTTTAGGTATCTTTAACATATTATCATCTGACTGATCTTTATTCGGGTCCAGCCCATTAGGCAGACCAGTGAGTGTTATACCTAAACTGAGAAGATCAGTCATACCTATAATTAAATCGTATTTCTGAGACATGTCAGTAACGATTAGGTGAGTCTTCACTTCTCTTCTATCTGACAGCATTATGTGTGCATAGTCAATGGCTTGTTCGCAAGTAGTAACTTTGCCATTTCCCAAGATTAAATCAGTTGTTTCTGTTATGGACAGCCATATCTGTAGCGTAGGCTACTCGGCATGAGATAGCAGAGACTTCAGCCCCTGATCAAATAGTGCCATAACTTTTTCTCCATTTACGAAAACTGTTTGAAAGATACGTTCATCTCCTTTGGTATAGATTTTATTGAACATTTTCTCATAATCTTGCTCTAGTGCGCACATATGGTACTGTCAGTGCTTAACTTGGACGTCTGGTAAGTCCTTGCAATCCTCTTTGTGCCAACCGTTAGTACCCTTGCAAGTAGCACACTCTTTCATATAGTGTCCAAAATCTGGCTTGCCTGGTGCACACTTAACAGGGTCGTGTCTACCATTCCACTTGCCATTACGTTTTGTGAGGTTGTAACCACACTTCTTGCAAGGCGCTCTCACCTTCTTATCACCTTCGGTTCGGTAGAAGTAGAGCCAGTACCCCTCCAGTAGTAGTGCGAGGTTTCTTAGTACTACGCGCAGTATTAGTCTCACTGCGTTTCTGCTTAGTGGGCTGGGTGTAGCTCGTGGTACTAAGTACTCTAGTAGAGGGAATTGGTATGCTTGTGTACTATCTTCTCTTCAAAGACAGACCAAGGCATAGATCGCAAATCACCATAGGCGATGATGTCATCATTGACTTTCTTAAAGAGGTTAGCTCCCAGAGTCTCCATCATCTGACAAATTAATAAGTATTCGCCAGTATAGGTACGACCACCCATCCGAGTATTCATATGTGTCATATGAGCTAGAGCACCTCGAATAGTGGTATCGTTCGCAAAGAACTTGCGAGAGACTCTAGAAGTTCACGGTCACGCATCTTCAAAAAAAGGTGTTAAGTATATTATCACGCAACTGGTGCCAGGGTAGGGCTTTCCAGTTGGGCTCATGAGCCTTCAAGATAGTTCGCCATTCACCTGGCTCGCAGAAATGAATGAATAAAGGCATTCATCATCTGCTTATCCCTAAGGCTGGCAGACTCCTTAAGTTGGTCGAAGGCCTTCAGTGTCTCCACTGTACCTCATTAGTAGAGAAATCGACCTCAGCCTGCGCGTTACCTAGCTGCTTTATAAAGCTTGGTTCTAAGTGTTCACGAGGCTCATGCTCAGTGCTACGGGCTGTTAGTGCCAAGATGGTGTCTATTTCCTTTCTCTTGTTATCGATTAGATAGCGAATGTTATCCGCTTTCCTATCGTCAAGGTCAGAGTCATTCAATAGACGGTCCTCAAGGACTTGCATACCAGAGCGTAATAGCCTGAGACGAGTATGTCTGGTTCTCACTTCCTCATCCTCAGGATTAGAGCGGGAACTCTCTAACGAGGTACTGGTGTAGCGATTGCCAAAATCGTGATTACCAGGGTTAGTTGGCAAATGAGGGTCGATATTACGAGGATGGTAAGCCTCATCGAGTTCCATACGATCATATCCTCTGACAGGGTTAGGTTTGTCAAGAGGATGGTCGATGGTAGCATCAGAGCTATAGAGATTAAATTTTGAAATATTATCTATCTCGCCAGTGGTAACTGGCTTAGTGGTAAACATACTGGCTGGTAAACCAGTAGGTCTCGTCTCGACTGAAACCCGGCCCGAATTTTTTTTTTCTTCTTCTTCGGTATAGGAAGAATATCAGCCAAGTGGGACACGATAGAGGGGTCCACAACTGCTGCTGCCGCTAGCTCCTTCAAGAGCGCTTCAGTGCGGTTCAATTGGCGTCGAGATTGAGAGGATCCAACCACTCGTTGTCGAGTTATGGCGTCCTCAGCTTCGGGCCCCAAGATTTGAGCTGAATGGAATGGCTTCTCCATCGATGGCGAAACCGAAATTTTCGGACAGGTCCAATACTTCCTTTCACGCCGGATTTGTGCTGGAGTGTCCTTTAGATGTGGAGTTATAATGCCCCCGACATTCGTATCCACGAATTTTCCAGCCTTCGACGTTTATCCCCAATATTTGACGGCACGTGGTCAGGGGGGGCAAGCTGGGGTCCTGAGCTTCACTCCTAGGTGATACACGGACGCTGGCGAGCCTTCCGCGGTAGTAGATACCTCTTCTTCCAAGGCTTTAGGATCCGACGAGTCATCCTCAGAATAATCCTCTGTACCAACCTCAGAATTTGCTTCCCCAACAGTATCCTCGGCAGGCTCAACTCCAGACAGGCTAGGTGTTTCCACAGGGATCTCAGGAACCTCGGCAGGCTTAGCAGGCTTAGAGCTAGCGGCTCCCTTGCCTTTAGAAGTACCCTTAGCCATAGTATTTGCTGGATAGTAAATCGATGTCAGACAGTCTAGAAGCAGTACACTACTGTAACTACTATTTAACTGAAAAATATGTAAACTTCGATGGAAATTACTAGGTTTCAAACTATATTAAACTAAAATACTATTTAGTCAGTTAGATTTAGCAGTGGTAGCTTGTGTAAGAATGATCGGGACTGCCTCTTGTTAAGAGCCTAAATATCCTCGATCACACAGGGCGTACCTCTAGCTGTTCTTTATTGAATAATTTTCACTAGAAGTGCTAAGTGTTCATGACCACTTGCCTAATTTGTAAATAGACATAATAACGTAAGTCACGTTAATACATTAGCTGATATAAATAAAGTTCCATCTGAAGAAAAGTTAAAAAAAAAAAAAAGACTTATTGGATTTTGAGATTGGCGGAGGACCAAAATCTATAAGTAGTAGTTCGAGATTATAAAATTTAGTTTATAATATCCTACATCTACTAATGTCTCAAATAGGTCCAAGTAGATGAGTCATACCAAATACTCAGGCTATTGGAGCCATCAAAGTGAATTTAGAACACTTTGGAAATATTGGAAAAAGAGCTTGTACTAAATTATTTAAAAACAAAAATAAAACCAATGTAGTATCTCAATTGATCTTGATATTTTAGACTGACCGGAGGCCGTATTTCTACAGCAAACACCCTGAATTTCTGGCGCAAAATGTACGTGTATAGCGCACATTTTTGCAGTTATAGGTTCGAATGCGATATCTGTTGTAGCCCTGAGATGGCATACATTCTATGTCTGCAGGTTTAGTGTGTACTGTCTGAGTATCTGGTGATTCAATTTGTATTGCAAATACCCACTCGTGATCTGTCCTGAGCCCGATATCTTTACAACGTATAAGAGATAGTGATGTCTTTGTGCGTGCTTGTGCATATACGTGATCGACCCGTATATTCCCAGATTGCGATGGGAGTACATGATCTAGCCTATGTAGTCGTGTGTAGAATTCGATCGATTCTCTGCGCGCAGGAGAAATGATTTTATCGTCGCCATATTCGATATCACGAAAATTCATGTCGCCACACAACACGTGTGGTTTGCAATTCAGAGATAATAGCACATTATATACATCATCCCCTAGGGATGGCGCCAAATATACACAAGCAACAGTCACTGCGCGAAACGTGAAAGCCACGAAATATTGACTAAAGGCGTGCAATCTAAATTGATATGCATTGTGTCTACTAATCACGGCAACACCGTTATTTCTGCCCCCCGCGATGAGCACTGGCTGAAGGCGGTGAGGCGTAGATCAGATTTGTATTAGTATTATTACACACAGCATTCAAACGATCGGTATAACCCCAGGTCTCTACTAAACACAGGACATCGCATTGACTGCAAAGTGAGCGTATTATTTCGTATTGTTTAGCTACATTCATTAGAGAATTTAGATTGACATAATACACGAGAATGTCACTCATTGCGATTTCATCTTACTATCAGTACGGGTTTGTATAAAGTCAGAGAGTTCCTTTCTCGTTTCTGGATCACTGATTGGTGGTGAGTTAAACCCATCTCCTAAGACTGCGACCAATTCATCTTCAGATAGATTATCTAACGATTCATCATCATTGCCTTCGAGTCTAGTTCTAGCCTCGTTCGTTATCGCTATCGCTTTGACACTTACGTTTGAGGTATGTCGATAATTTAGTGATCTCTGATTGTACTTCCATATGATCACTCTCTGACCTAGCAGATGTTTGTATATCTGCGGGCGAACCAATAGTTATGGCGAGTGTGTTTGTTATATTGGAACTAGTGGTTGTTGTTTCGGAATCTGTAGAATTTGCTTTAGATTTAGGCTGTGTTGGATCGTCGGGTACTCTACTGAGCAGGTATGCGAGCACTCTAGGGTACTGGGGTGGACATTTCTCACGTTCTAGTGCACTTTATAAGCGGTGGTTAAACGAGTACGTGCTCCATTGATTGCGATAGGATTGGTCACATTCATAGGGTCGGCGCCTTTGTTTGTACGCCAGCCGCGTGCTAATAGAATCTGTTTGGTTTTAGAACCAAAGCGTGCAGGAACGACTATTTCAACTGCGCTTCGATCTTTGTAAAGATACGAAGCGTGTAAGATGGGGATATTTTTCAATAAGTGAAAGTTCCATAGCCATTTCGATAGGTGTTTGTTGGTTGGAAGTGATCCATCCTCTAAAGCGTGAGTGTTGCAGTTAAAGTATAGTGCAGAGAGCTTAGTGATCCTGACAATCCCAAATAGATGGGGGTTTGCTTTGGCTTAAAGCTAGCTTCCTATGCCTCGCGAGAGGATTGGCTCCGAGACCTGATTGGCCGCATTTCTTTAAGTTTTTGCCCAGGCCTTTGCTTCTCCGATAGAGATTCTGCCCAAATTGAACTGGTGTTCAATGGCTGGGTTAGGTGTATGTGTGTCTGTTGTGTTGTTTGCTTGGTGTAGTTTGGTTTGAGCTGTTCATTATGTAGAGTTGATTGTTCTGTTTTAGTAGAGACTGTAAGACCTCAACTCTATTCAGGCGCTCAAGTGCACTTTTCTCATACTTGACCTTGATGTTGCCTTTCGTATGTACTGAATATGAGAGAGATTTTCCTCTAGTTGCGATATCTTCACGTTGATCGGCTCAGTACTGCATCACCGGGTTCGATCGGCATCAGTGCTCTGCCGGATCGTCCCTTAAGAGGATGTGTTCTAGGCCATGGCGTCGTCGCAGGATGTTTGTTGATATAATTGCTATTCAGGCCAAAATCAACCAAATCTGGTCGTAGTGGTATTTCCAACACTTTGTTGATGTGGTGGTGGATCACGTGACAATTAGTGATATGGGAGAGAGTGATATCTGATTTTGGGGTTTTAGGGTTTCAGGGCTTGGGCCCTAGGCCTTCGGGCTTTGATGCTGTGTTCAGGTCCTAGGGCCTTTAGGGGGCCCAGGGCCTAGGGCCTCAGGGCCTTAGGGGGCCTTAGGCCCAGGGCCCAGGGCCCAGGGCCTAGGCCCAGGGCTAGGGCCTCAGGGCCAGGGCCCGGGCCCAGGGCCTTTTTTTAGGCCCAGGGCCAGGGCCTAGGGCCTAGGGCTTAGGGCTCAGGGCCCAGGGCCTAGGGCCTTTTTTAGGGTTAGGGCTCAGGGCACCTTTATTTGTTTACACGCCATTGCTATATACAATGGCTTGTGTCCGAAGACCTGTGGCGGCCGGCAGGTGTCGCAGTTTGTGCCTTAACCCTGTTTCTCTCAGGTAGAGGCCAACTGAACTGTCTAATGGCTGAGCTGTTGCGCTGCGTTTAGTTTGCTATGTGGCTTGGTTTCTTTGGGTATGTAGTTCTATGGGTTGTTTTAGTAGTAGTTTGTAAATCCCAACTGGTTGGAAACAAGTGCTGAGAATATACTATGACCGATTTGCATTTCGTGTTACTGAATATGAGAGAGAGACCAGTAGCGGCACTACTGTCCAGACCCACTACCGCATCACCGGGCCGGCGATTTGCAGCCGTGTCTGCCGGTAGGCGCTTAGGGCGGATGTGTTCTAGGAGGTGGGCGTTTCATCGCAGGATGTTTGTTGATATAATTGCTATTCAGCTTCAAGTCAATGCAAATCTGTCGTAGGCATATTTGCCAACACTTGGTAAAAAAAAGGTGGATCTAGACTGCTAGTGATATAGGAGAGAGTGATATCTATTGGGATGTTGTTTTCAAATCCTGATCTATATCGAACAGGGGGTGAATGTGGTGGTGGGGTAGTGTGCGTTTCCAATACTGTGGTGTGATTATGTACGCTGCTGCCTCTGGATGAAGCGTATTGAAATCTATTTGCGGATTATCAATCCACAGTACTCTATTGGGTTGCTGGCCACGATCTATACTAGCCAGTGATGGCCATATAAATTCATTGCCTGGGTGTGCACCATTTACACGTAACGTATGAACTACAGTAGTCATGAAACGCGGCACTGGAAACACTTTTTTTCTATGAGTATGTTTGGTTCTATCGGTCCCTTGTGTATATATACTAGTTGATCGTGAATCGTTAGCATGTCTGTATAGCGCTTGCGACTACTAAGCATCTAGCAGTGTCTTATTAACTACTACGCCTTCTGTGGTGCGATCAGTTTTGACACAAACTCTAACACGAAGGGACATGTAAAGTGTGGAGTGAACTTTCTAGCGCTACAGCCGATGCATGCGAGACCTGCCGGGGTCTTTTCTAGCGTGAAACAGAACCTGTGTAATATGTAGAACAGGAAGATCGTCGGAACTCGGAAGAGAAGACTGCTGAAGCTGTGATGTTCCAGCGGTGTGTCGAATCGGTAGCGTTCTTCTTCGCCGGGGTAGATGAGCCGAAATCTCAGCTCGCGTGCTGCCTCGCGGTGTAGCGCACCTTCTTCCTTGTTTGGGTTCTTTTTTGGTATAGAAAATCTTCAATTGTCTGTATAGTTTATAATATGGATAAAAAATAGATGTTCTCGCGAGCGAGCATGGTGAGTCCCATCGGGGTGAAAACGGATTTGCGTTTGTTCATATAGTCTTGCAGGCCCAGGATTTCTGATTGACATTCTACTAATATGATTGATTAAACTTACACATTGCCACTCACACAGTGCCTGCGCATCAAGCAAGCCACAAAATTTGATCGAATTACGCATAGTAGGTGTGAAACTCTTAGGCGGGTCTTTCTGTGCCGCTGTGGATGTAATATATCCTACAGCACGATGGAGCACAAAGTTTAGTTGGAATAACTGTTTGTCTATCACTTCAGTGCCCAGTGATTTATCGGCTAAAGGATAAAACAGAGTCCATAAGTGATTTTGGAGAGTATAAACACTGAAAAATCATCAGCTTGTTATGCGGGTGCAAGTGATCCCCAGCTCGAAAGCCGAAAGGACCGCTATCAGGTTATTGCATTACTGAGCGTGGTGGTTCCCAGGGCAAGCATCTCTACTATATTGATTCCTTTTAGGCCATTGGAAACCCAAGGTATCGCGCAGTCTTAGTGGATTGGGCCCACTACATTGATCGAGCACAAATGTAAATCGGTCCTTTGGGTTTTCTGGTGCTAGGTATAGTGACTTTAGGGGTGGAACTCAACACCCAGGAACGTCTGCCCCACACAGGGCCGAGATTAAGACACTGCTGTAGTTTCAGGGTGTTTCGATTGTATAGTGACATGTCATCTACCCAACCAAGAAACCCATTGGGGGCCCAGGCTTTCTCGAGACCCAGTCTAAGGTGGGTCTATATATATATTAAATAATGTAGGGCCTATTGGGTCCCCTGGGTCAATCCATTCTTTCGAGGAAGGCCCAGGACCCAGGGCCTTGCTGGTACGTAACGCGCGAAGTCACATTGAGGCCCAGGGCCCAGGGAACAGGGCCCATGAGTTGTGGGCCCAGGGTACATGTCTATTGTGTAGTAAACGCCACAACCCGTCCAAGGGCACAGAATCGTATGCTTTCTTAGGTCCAGGAATATCTGATGTAGGTGCAGGGCCTGTAGGCCCAGGCCTGGCCCATATATTCGTGTAATGTCAGTGCGTGTGTGCCCAGGGCCCAGAATAGCCCAGATTTGAGAATCAGGCCCAGGCCCAGGGTTTTAGGGCCCAGGGCCAGGGCCATGACCCAGGGCCACGGCCCATTTGGAAGAGGGCCCAGGGCCCAGGGCCCAGGCCCAGGCCAGGTCAGGGCCCAGGGCCTCTGGCCCAGGGCCCAGGGCCCAGGGCCCAGGGCCCAGGCCCAGGCCCAGGCCCAGGGCCCAGGCATCCCAGGCCCCAGCCCCAGGGCCCAGGCCCAGGGCCCAGGCCCAGGGCCCAGGGCCCAGGGCCCAGGCCCAGGGCCCAGGCCCAGGGCCCAGGGCCCAGGGCCCAGGGCCCAGGGCCCAGGGCCCAGGCCCAGGCCCAGGCCCAGGCCCAGGCCCAGGGCCCAGGCCCAGGGCCAGGCCCAGGCCCCAGGCCCAGGCCCAGGGCCCAGGGCCCAGGGCCCAGGGCCCAGGGCCCAGGGCCCAGGCCCAGGCCCAGGCCCAGGCCCAGGCCCAGGCCCAGGCCCAGGGCCCAGGGCCCAGGCCCAGGCCCAGGGGCCAGGGCCCAGGGCCCCAGGCCCAGGCCCAGGGCCCAGGCCCCAGGGCCCAGGGCCCAGGGCCCAGGGCCCAGGGCCCAGGGCCCAGGGCCCAGGGCCCAGGCCCAGGCCCAGGCCCAGGGCCCAGGCCAGGGCCCAGGGCCCAGGGGCCAGGGGGCCCAGGGCCCAGGCCCAGGGCCCAGGCCCCAGGGCCCAGGGCCCAGGGCCCAGGGCCCAGGGCCCAGGGCCCAGGCCCAGGGCCCAGGGCCCAGGGCCCAGGGCCCAGGGCCCAGGCCCAGGGCCAGGGCCCAGGCCCAGGGCCCAGGGCCCAGGGCCCAGGGCCCAGGGCCCAGGCCCAGGGCCCAGGGCCCAGGCCCAGGGCCCAGGGCCCAGGCCCAGGCCCAGGGCCCAGGCCCAGGCCCAGGGCCCCAGGGCCCAGGCCCCCAGGGGCCCAGGCCCAGGGCCCAGGGCCCAGGCCCAGGGCCCAGGCCCAGGGCCAGGCCCAGGGCCCAGGGCCCAGGCCCAGGGCCCAGGGCCCAGGGCCCAGGCCCCAGGCCCAGGCCCAGGCCCAGGCCCAGGGCCCAGGCCCAGGGCCAGGGCCCAGGCCCAGGGCCCAGGGCCCAGGGCCCAGGGCCAGGGGGCCCAGGGCCCAGGGCCCAGGGCCCAGGGCCCAGGCCCCCCCAGGGCCCAGGGCCAGGCCCAGGCCCAGGGCCCAGGGCCCAGGCCCAGGCCCAGGGCCCAGGGCCCAGGGCCCAGGGCCCAGGGCCCAGGGCCCAGGGCCCAGGGCCCAGGGCCCAGGGCCCAGGGCCCAGGCCCAGGCCCAGGGCCCAGGGCCCAGGGCCCAGGGCCCAGGGCCCAGGGCCCAGGGCCCAGGCCCCAGGGCCCAGGCCCCAGGCCCAGGGCCCAGGGCCCAGGCCCAGGGCCCAGGGCCCAGGCCCCCAGGGCCCAGGCCCAGGGCCCAGGGCCCAGGCCCAGGGCCCAGGCCCAGGCCCAGGCCCAGGGCCCAGGGCCCAGGCCCAGGCCCAGGCCCAGGGCCAGGGCCCAGGCCCAGGCCCAGGGCCCAGGGCCCAGGGCCCAGGGCCCAGGCCCAGGGCCCAGGGCCCAGGGCCCAGGCCCAGGGCCCAGGCCCAGGCCCAGGGCCAGGGCCCAGGGCCCAGGGCCCAGGCCCAGGGCCCAGGGCCCAGGGCCAGGGCCCAGGGCCCAGGGCCCAGGGCCCAGGCCCAGGGCCCAGGGCCCAGGGCCCAGGCCCAGGCCCAGGCCCCAGGCCCAGGGCCCAGGGCCCAGGGCCCAGGCCCAGGGCCCAGGGCCCAGGGCCCAGGGCCCAGGGCCCAGGGCCCAGGCCCAGGCCCAGGGCCCAGGGCCCAGGGCCCAGGCCCAGGGCCCAGGGCCCAGGGCCCAGGGCCCAGGGCCCAGGGCCCAGGGCCCAGGCCCAGGGCCCAGGCCCAGGGCCCAGGGCCCAGGGCCCAGGGCCCAGGCCCAGGGCCCAGGCCCAGGGCCCAGGGCCCAGGGCCCAGGCCCAGGCCCAGGCCCAGGGCCCAGGGCCCAGGCCCAGGGCCAGGGCCCAGGGCCCAGGCCCAGGGCCCAGGCCCAGGCCCAGGCCCAGGGCCCAGGGCCCAGGGCCCAGGCCCAGGGCCCAGGGCCCAGGCCAGGCCCAGGCCCAGGGCCCAGGGCCCAGGCCCAGGGCCCAGGGCCCAGGGCCCAGGGCCCAGGGCCCAGGCCCAGGCCCAGGGCCCAGGCCCAGGGCCCAGGGCCCAGGCCCAGGCCCAGGGCCCAGGCCCAGGCCCAGGGCCCAGGGCCCAGGGCCCAGGGCCCAGGCCCAGGGCCCAGGGCCCAGGGCCCAGGGCCCAGGGCCCAGGGCCCAGGCCCAGGCCCAGGCCCAGGGCCCAGGGCCCAGGGCCCAGGGCCCAGGCCCAGGGCCCAGGGCCCAGGCCCAGGGCCCAGGGCCCAGGGCCCAGGCCCAGGGCCCAGGCCCAGGGCCCAGGGCCCAGGCCCAGGCCCCAGGGCCCAGGGCCCAGGGCCCAGGGCCCAGGGCCCAGGGCCCAGGGCCCAGGGCCCAGGCCCAGGCCCAGGGCCCAGGGCCCAGGGCCCAGGCCCAGGGCCCAGGGCCCAGGGCCCAGGGCCCAGGCCCAGGGCCCAGGGCCCAGGCCCAGGGCCCAGGGCCCAGGGCCCAGGGCCCAGGCCCAGGCCCAGGGCCCAGGGCCCAGGGCCCAGGGCCCAGGGCCCAGGGCCCAGGGCCCAGGCCCAGGGCCCAGGGCCCAGGGCCCAGGCCCAGGGCCCAGGGCCCAGGGCCCAGGGCCCAGGGCCCAGGGCCCAGGGCCCAGGGCCCAGGGCCCAGGGCCCAGGCCCAGGGCCCAGGCCCAGGGCCCAGGGCCCAGGGCCCAGGGCCCAGGGCCCAGGCCCAGGCCCAGGCCCAGGGCCCAGGGCCCAGGCCCAGGGCCCAGGGCCCAGGGCCCAGGGCCCAGGCCCAGGGGGCCCAGGGCCCAGGGCCCAGGCCCAGGGCCCAGGCCCAGGGCCCAGGGCCCAGGCCCAGGGCCCAGGGCCCAGGGCCCAGGCCCAGGGCCCAGGGCCCAGGGCCCAGGCCCAGGCCCCAGGCCAGGGCCCAGGGCCCAGGGCCCAGGGCCCAGGGCCCAGGCCCAGGCCCAGGCCCAGGGCCCAGGGCCCAGGGCCCAGGGCCCAGGGCCCAGGGCCCAGGGCCCAGGCCCAGGGCCCAGGCCCAGGGCCCAGGGCCCAGGGCCCAGGGCCCAGGGCCCAGGCCCAGGCCCAGGGCCCAGGCCCAGGGCCCAGGGCCCAGGGCCCAGGGCCCAGGGCCCAGGGCCCAGGGCCCAGGGCCCAGGCCCAGGCCCAGGGCCCAGGGCCCAGGGCCCAGGGCCCAGGCCCAGGCCCAGGGCCCAGGGCCCAGGCCCAGGGCCCAGGCCCAGGGCCCAGGGCCCAGGGCCCAGGCCCAGGCCCAGGGCCCAGGCCCAGGGCCCAGGGCCCAGGGCCAGGGCCCAGGGCCCAGGGCCCAGGGCCCAGGGCCCAGGCCCAGGCCCAGGCCCAGGGCCCAGGGCCCAGGGCCCAGGGCCCAGGCCCAGGCCCAGGGCCCAGGGCCCAGGGCCCAGGGCCCAGGGCCCAGGGGGCCCAGGGCCCAGGGCCCAGGGCCCAGGGCCCAGGGCCCAGGGCCTCAGGGCCCAGGGCCCAGGGCCCAGGGCCCAGGGGCCCAGGGCCCAGGCCCAGGGCCCAGGGCCCAGGCCCAGGCCCCAGGGCCTGAGGCCCAGGGCCCAGGCCCAGGGCCCAG
>LUCW03001001.1:25000-27650 GCA_001586965.3 Sphaeroforma sirkka | reverse complement strand
CATGACCTCGCATGGTTTGCGCCCTGGTGATGACTGATGATGATATATCATTAGTTCAGATGGCCAATATTATTTTACCAATATACTCATTGTTTTGTATTATTTTCTTGTTTCTATTAGATGTCAGCTCTTGATCCGAACTACGAGTATGTGTTCTTGCACGGATTTGCGAGCAGCAATCAAACGTACAAGGGGACATATCTGCGAGACAAGTACAAAGAGGTGTACAACATCGACATGCATGTACCAGATCTAAATTGCGGTCCCGACTTCAGCACACTGACATTCACCGGCGCCATCAAGACGCTGCACGAGTTAGATGAGAAAGTCATAAAAGAAAAAGGCTCTAATTTCAAGTGGCGTATATTTGGATCTTCGTTGGGTATGTGTGCATGGATATTTTGTCTTTCTGTTATCGTTTCAATCGGTGCATAATGGTTTTTGTGTTCGTTGTCCAATTTATTGAGATGTACTTAGCTGTACATCAGTTTCGTTGGCAATTGTTTGAATCGTAGAAGGCTATAGTGCTCCACATCGTGCAGGGGATTTGAACTCTAAAAAAGATAATATCAGAATACAACTAGTACAAATCGTTGACTGGCTGTATCCTAAAACGTTTATAGGAGGGTACTTCGCCGCGCGCTTCGCAGAGCTATACCCAGATCGTGTGGACAAGTGTCTACTGATATGCCCCGCATTTGACATGGGGTCCTGGATGCCTGGGATTTTGCCTGAAAAGGAAGAGAGTTTAAAGAAATGGGAAGCTAAAGGTTCTCAGCCTTTTCCGAAATTCGGTACTGACAAGGTCACTGAAGTGCCCTGGAATTTCATTGTTGATTCTAGAACCCATCCGGCGTTACCTAAGGTATACCAGTTTGTGGTCAAATGCAACATTGTCAATACCCGCGCGTGCCCCCTTCACTTGTGCCGATACCATCTATTGAGTGAAATATGCCATTGTACGCATTCTTTATCGGGGTTGTTGATCATCCTTTTGCAAAGTGACATCGATTTCTCAGTGGGAATCATAGACTCGGCGTCTCATGCGTGAGTAGGCTGTCGTTTACCCGTTAGTGAGCATGAATGACAATCTGTGACCTCCAATGCATATGTCTGCCCGTATGATAAGTACCTGTACAAAGATGGCTGTCGCTTAGATTCAAGGTGTATGTATCCTTGTCAGCATATAAACACTCAATGTACTAAGAGATAGCCACATGCACAACAGAGTACAAATGCGTTGTAAAATATAGAACCCGCTACGAGATGTACTATAATCTCTTGTGAGACACTCGCCCGGCACACCAGTGTTTAGCATTGTGTGTTATCAGTCCGATGCCGCTGATTGTGTGTACTTGAACTGCAATGCGATCGAGTTTGTGTTCGGTTCTTTTCACCATATTCCCAAAATATACACTCGTTCGAATGGTTGCTATCTCATCTCACTTTCGTTATATTCTAGTGGTCACAAAAGACGGTGATCATCCATGGTCTTGAAGATGTGGTTGTACCCATCACAATATCGCAAAAGGTGGCAAACAAGGCTGTCAACACGAAGGACATGTACGTACAGCTGATCGAGGTGCACGATAGTCACGCCATGTGTAAGCCAGAGACACTCTTGGCGATACAGTCGTTAGCAGCGGAGCTGTTCGAATTGAAGGAGAACAGAATATGATCCGAAATGAATTGGAAGCGATGCAAGGCCCAAGATAAAAATAATCGAGATCCCGGTCTATACCACGTTCACGATATACATCATATCTTATTCATGTGGGGAATGAACCATTGTACTGTTAAGATTCTGTTGAATACAAGGGATTCTGATGCATGCCCATTTTATTCGAAGATATTAAGACACCTATCGGACAATACATGTTACTCGATGACTGGCTCGCCATCAGTGTGGGAGACATAGATACTGGTCACGTACTATACAGCCCGCACAAGCTGAACAACTTGCTCTTAACAGACACCAAAGTGAGTGGCGAGCATTGATTGTTCAACCAAAACCCACCCTCCTTGGTCTGCAGGTCTGATATGTTTGGGTCTGACGCAGTTGTATTCCATTACATACATGCTATACTTTTGAATTCCATTACATACATGCTATAATTTTGAATTCCATTACATACATGCTATTATTTTGAATTCCATTGCATACATGTTATTATTTTGAATTCCATTACATACATGCCTATTATTTTGAATTCCATTACATACATGCTAATATTTTGAGTCCAACTCCCACGCGGATCGTTGTCAGATCCAGTCTATCGCTGCTTCGATGTTTTGGATACAGATCTGGTTGACCCGATGATCCGTACCGTCTCGCATTCGTTTCTATATCAGATTTCAGGTTAGTCGAGATCGCGATAATTGTCAAACTCAACTTGATAAGATGCATAAACGACAATACACATCTTGAGTGCCCCAGCCTTATTGACTCTCACGGACCATCAGATGGCGTCACCTGCAAACAATGAGTACTTGTTCGTATCTCACCGACATGAGACAGCACAGTATAGTATAGTATGCAACAACCAATGCACAGCTCGTGGTCCGCGATTCGTGCACCTCCAAATTCGCAACACTTCGCAGTGTCAGACTCTCGCAATACATCAACGAGCCTTCACGTTAAAGCCCGGGA
>LUCW03001001.1:10000-20000 GCA_001586965.3 Sphaeroforma sirkka | reverse complement strand
GTGTTTATATACAGCCATTGTCTCGTATCTCTATAGCTACTATATCTATCGGAAACGCTTATTGTACCTACCTATGCGATAGTCACTGGTCCTGTTTCTGTGTTTGGCGGTAAATATACTTTTACACGCACGATATAAAGCGTGACTAACATCTCATTGATGTGCACACGCACGCAAATGGATTCAAATAATATTAACGTATATTTCTTACTTCTTTATTGAGGTTATATATACACGCGCATGTATTTGCCGATTCACATGTTGGTGCATATGTATTTGTCCCTGAACTTATGTATGCAATACTCATACCATACTTAGCATATATAGTTTTCGTAGAACATTTAACTATGCCCGTGATGGTGAAGTGCTATTTTAGAATGAAATGGATTGTCCCCTGACCATCGCAGATGTACACAGACATGATGAAAGAGTACAAGATGCCGGTCGAGGGTGAACAGTATACACCCACTCTGCCCAAGAATGGCCGTCCCATCGAAGACGTAAGTACATCCCGCTGCAAGTAGTCTTGGTAGTAGTCGGCTGATATTGGATGAGATCAGGGGTTCTATTTAATAAGCCCTGTCTCGAGAGCTGTTGAGTGAATATACAATGAAGACAGGTTCATCCACGCTTTTTTTTGGTCTGTGATTACATAGGCGCAAGCGTGCGCGTGTGGCACCTTCGGGAATAAACCTAAGTTTTCAACTATGCCCACGCCAATGTAGTTGTGTGTAGTTTAAATGCAAGGAGTGACGTCGTCTGGTACTCCGTCTTACCGTCTCGGCCATAGTGTGATCTATAACGGTCTGTCGTAGGCGATAGAGGTCATCTCAACGTGTCGATGTGCATTCCATTCAATGACTAACTGAGTGCGTGCTACTCGTATCGCGTCATGGTATACAATCCGATCAATACGCAAATATGCATAGCCTCCTCACAACGAGAAGGAGACTATGGCATATCAGTGTTCTATTGTATTGTATGTTATTAAGACTGTTCCATGCTACTGCATGTTGTTAAAACATGACTGCAACCGCATGCAGGTGGTCAAGGCGTGTCAGTTTATGAATGATATGAGCAGGCAGAAGGCCGACTGGAGCAAAGGCGGATGCTCAGGCACCGTGTACCATGGCGGAGAAGATATCACATCACTTGCCAAAGAGGTGTTTGGTATGTTTGTTTGGGAGAATCCGTTGCACGGTGATGTCTTCCCGGGCTGTGTTAAGATGGAATCCGAGGTTATTCAGGTATAGTATCACGTGTGCGATGTAGTAGGTCGAGCTCCATTGCTTCATTGTGCCGAATGGCTGAGACTGTGAGTGCACACGCGCCGACTGTTCTGTTGTGGTCATGTGTGCCTAAGTACCTGTTTTTATAGTCATTTGTCGGTTTAGATTTGTACACTTGTCCTTTTTATTTACTGAAAGACTACATACATGTACAATGACACGCATGCAACCCTGCACATATGACTGAAGTATGAAGTAAGTATTAGTGCTTATGTGCATCAAGCGTGTATTTTAACAGATGTGCTTGTTTGTGAATGTGTACACCAAATGCTACAGAAGCCTCGTCCAACCGTTTATTGGTATCGTCGATGCACGGCCTGGCCTTTCACCCACACAAGCATACAAGAATAGTAATACATCGCATACGCAACTAGGCGCGCCGGTCTATTTCTATCGTTCTTCCTTGTGTGCCAACTCGGCACATTTTGGGGTCTACAATAGCACCCGCAAATTGCTTACCGAGTGCGCTTTCTACACAGATGTGTGCAAATTTAATGAACGGGAAGACGGCCTGTGGCAGCATGACGTCGGGAGGCACAGAGTCGATCTGCATGGCTGTGCGTACACACAGGGAGTGGGCCAGAGACACAAAAGGCATCCAGTACCCCAACATGTATGTTATAAAGTCACTGTGCACCTGAGAGATATCCATTTTATGTTTCAAAAAGGCATCCAGTACCCCAATATGTATGTTATAAAGACACTGTAGTACCCCAATATGTATGTTATAAAGACACTGTAGTACCCCAATATGTATGTTATAAAGACACTGTGCACTTGAGGGATATTCATTTTTTGTTTCAGAAAGGCATCCAGTACCCCAACAATGTATGTTATAAAGACACTGTGCACTTGAGGGACTCCATGACTATGTTTCAATCCGTGTGGTATCTGAAATAGGACAAGTGTCCTTTTCTCTGATGCTATGATCACTCCCAGCCCGCACCCACTGCAACTGTACACTCACTCGTCCATCCCCATCCCCATCCTTCCCGTCGTTCGTCCATACTCAGTGTGGTGGGTGTGTCCGTGCACGTTGCCTTCGACAAAGCGTGCGACTACTATCGCATCAAGATTAAGCACTGCGCTGTAGACCCAGCCACCGGTCGCGTGGACGTGGCTAGCATGGCCCGTCTAGTGGACAGTAACACTATCATGGTGGTGGGCTCGGCACCGTCCTTTCCCCACGGCTGTATCGATGACATTGAAGGGATCGCACAGTACGTAGAAATCTCTCTCTCTGTGTGTGTGTGTGAGAGAGAGAGAGAGAGAGAGAGAGAGAGTGTGTGTGTGTGTGTTGGCTACAAACGTGATGTGCGTGTGCCCTTGTCTCACGCACTACGAACGCTCTGAAGTTCAACTATCACGTTTGATATCGCATACTCATAACACCACGTTGGCAAAGGTTATCGTTGAGACTTTCTTGCACCTGTGGTCCAGATCTGTAGCTAGATAGGCACCTGCACGTATACTAGACGCACGCACAGTGCTAGACGGTGCTTATATCACATTATGAATTTGAGATCTACCTCGATGAGAACACTGTGAGTACTTCTTAAACCTAATTTTAGACGTACACTACAGTTTTCTAAGTTCTCGTACTGGTTATACCAATAGTGATTTAGCGTGTGGCACTTCCCGAGGAATCGGTTCTGGGGCGTAGCACTGTGCGTTAAGTGTTGTGGTATCCATCGAGTGTCGTATAGCAGAACCACCTACTGCAAGCAATAGCCTCTCTGGCACAGATTAGACCCGCATAGTGTATGTTAATCGACCGTCACTTCACATATGGCAACAGAATTGCGCGCAAGCATAAGATTGGGATGCACGTGGACTGCTGTCTGGGTGGGTTCATTGTGCCGTTTATGGATCAAGCTGGCTACCCCGTCAAACCATTCGACTTCCGCGTCGAGGGTGTCACCTCGATGTCCATGGACACGCACAAAGTATGTACTAGTACTTATACGGTAACACACAAAGTATGTACTAGTATTTATACGGTATTACACAAAGTATGTACTAGTACTTATACGGTAACACACAAAGTATGTACTAGTACTTATACGGTATCACACAAAGTATGTACAAGTATCTATACGGTAACACACAAAGTATGTACTACTATTTATACGGTAGCACACAAAGCATGTACTGGTACTTTATGCGGTGAAACAAACAAAGTATGCAACGCTAGTTGCTTATGCGGTAACACGCACAAAGTAATGTGTGCTAGTTACATATGCGGTGGCTTCACCTGAAAGTAATATGTGCCAGTACATATGCGGTGTAACACACCTGAAAGTATATACTGGTGCTTGTGCGGTTGATACACAAAGTATACGATTAGTGCTTATGCGGTTGACACACGAGTGTGCACTGGTGCATATACGGTAACACGCAAAGGTGTGTGCCAGCTAGTGCCTGTACGGTGTATCATAACAAAAGCAATGTGCTACTATTTATATGGTGGCACACAAAGCGTGTGCTAATGCTTATGCGGTGACAAAACACAGGCATGTACTTAGTGCTTATACGGTGACATTACCTGAAAGGGTATATGCTAGGCTTCATGCGGTGACTTACACAGAGGTAATGCTACTACTATATATATGCAGTGGCACCTGATGCGTGTGCTAGTGCTTATGCGGTGAACGCACAAGGTTGTGTACTAGTAAACAGTATGCGGTGGCTTACCTGAAAGTATGTACTAGTGCTTATGCGGTTAATCACACAAAAGTGTGTTACAAGTATCTATGCGGTGACTTACACAAAATGTAATGTGCTACTATTTATGCGGTGGCACACAAAGCGCGTGTGCTAGTGCTTATGCGGTGACAAACACAAGCATGCACTGCACTGCTTATGCGGTGGCTTGCCTGGGGTAAAGTAATGTGCTTATGCGGTATGCGGTGACACACAAAGAGTGTGTGCCAGTGCATATGCGGTGACACACCTGAAGCATATACTAGTGCTTGTGCGGTTGAAACACACAAAGTATACGTTAGACTGCTTATGCGGTGACACGCACGAAGTGTGCGCTGGTACATATACGGTAACGCGCAGGTATGTGTACTAGTATCTATACGGTGGCTAACACACGAGTATATATACTAGTACTTATACGGTAACACACAAAGTATGTACTATTACATATACGGTAACACACAAAAGTATATACTAATGCTTATGCGGTGACACACACAAAAGTATGTACTAGTACATATATAGTAACACGCTAAGTATGTACTAGTACTTATACGGTAAGGATTCAAGTCACAAGAGTATTTAGACTGACGCACACATAGTTGGTAATCAACGCACAAGTAGTGTATAGTCAGCACACATACAATATGCATTCTACACTCACAGTATATGTGGCTATACTGTGGAGTGTCTAATTAAACACATATACATTAGGCGTAAGTGGGGCGCACACCATCAGGGATGTTCAGAGTTAGTCGTGCAACCAACGTCCCAACACACAACCCCCACAGACGAAAGTTTTAGGAAAAGTATTGTATTACCTTTGAGTATTTGATCTTGTTATTTTTTACATCATTTGACTTTATTATCTTTAAGCATTTCTGTAGCATTTGACTTTACTATCTTTTAGCATTTGGCTTTATTATCTTTAAGCATTTCTGTAGCATTTGACTTTACCATCTTTTATCATTTGGCTTTATTCTCTTTGAGCATTTCTGCAGCATTTGACTTTACTATCATTATGCATTTGGCTTTATTCTCTTTGAGCATTTCTGTTCTTTCAGCATTTGAATATTATCTTTGAGCATTCTGTAGCATTTGACTATTATCTTTGAGCATTCTGTAGCATTTGACTATTATCTTTGATCATTCTGTAGCATTTGACTTTACTGTCTTTAAGCATTTGGCTTTATTTTCTTTGAGCATTTGATCTGCTAGGATAACAGTTTTGTCTTGTCCACGGGTCAAGTGCCACGGGGTACTGTTTGTTATACACATACCACACGTGTGCATGTCTGACTGTATGGTTTGTTTTTACCGGTTGGTGTTTACCCAGAAAGCGTACGCATACCACATGTGTGCATGTCTGATTGTATGGTTCGTTTTAGCCGGTTGGTGTTGGTCTATGTGAGCCCAGAACACGTGGCAGCCGAGTATTGGGTGGGTGTGGTATGATATCTGTGTGAGTTAACATTAGTGAGTTAACATTACCATTGACCGTGTCCTGCACTGCTCTTCCACAGTATGGTTACACACCCAAAGGCACCTCCGTCGTGCTGTACCGCAACACAGAGCTGCGCCACTACCAGTACTTCGTAATGGTAAGTCCTCCAGTACACCAACTACCAGTACTTCGTAATGGTAAGTCCTCCAGTACACCAACTACCAGTACTTCGTAATGGTAAGTCTTCCAGTACACCTCATGCGATCTATACTTATACAGACGGGGTAGCATACATGCCAATAGTCCTGTCTACGCGTGTTTGTGTTTCGATGGGGCCTACACGCTGAAAACGTTAACGTAGCGTCGGTGATGTATATATAGTGGACCTCTAGTGACACAAAGCTATCTCCTGCTTATCCCACTTCCCCAGGATTCGTGGCCTGGAGGTATCTACGCCACCCCTACTCAGGCCGGCAGTCGTCCCGGCGCACTGGCAGCAACCGCTTGGGCGTCCATGATGCACTTTGGCAATGACGGTATGTGTATCGATTCAGTATATAAATCCCAACCTTCTCTGTGCGTAGTTATATTATAGTTTCATTTTCTGTGCGTAGTTGTACTATAGTTTCTTTTTCTGTGCGTAGTTGTACTATAGTTTCTTTTTTTTGTGCGTAGTTGTAGTATAGTTTCATTTTCTGTGCGTAGTTGTAGTATGGTTTCTTTTTTTGTGCGTAGTTGTAGTATAATTTCATTTTCTGTGCGTAATTGTAGTATAGTTTCTTTTTTTGTGCGCAGTTGTAGTATAATTTCATTTCCTGTGCGTAGTTGTATTGTTTCTTTTTTTGTGCGTAGTTGTATAATTTCATTTTCTGTGCGTAGTTGTAGTATAGTTTCTTTTTTTGTGCGCAGTTGTAGTATAATTTCATTTCCTGTGCGTAGTTGTATTGTTTCTTTTTTTGTGCGTAGTTGTAGTATAGTTTCTTTTTTTTTTGCGCGTAGTTGTATTATAGTTTCTTTTTTTTTGTGCGTAGTTGTAGTATAGTTTCATTTTCTGTGCGTAGTTGTAGTATAGTTTCTTTTTTTGTGCGTAGTTGTAGTATAATTTTATTTCCTGTGCGTAGTTATATTGTTTCTTTTTTGGTGCGTAGTTGTATTATAGTTTCTTTTTTTTTTGTGTAGTTGTATTATAGTTTCTTTTTGGTGCGTAGTTGTAGTATAGCTTCTTTTTTTTGTGCGTAGTTGTATTATAGTTTTCTTTTTTGGTTGCATAGTTGTAGTATAGTTTCATTTTCTGTGCGTAGTTGTAGTATAGTTTCTTTTTTTGTGCGTAGTTGTATTATAATTTCATTTCCTGTGCGTAGTTGTATTGTTTCTTTTTTTGTGCGTAATTGTAGTATAGTTTCTTTTTTTTTGTGCGTAGTTGTATTATAGTTTCTTTTTTTGCGCGTAGTTGTAGTATAGTTTCATTTTCTGTGCGTAGTTGTAGTATAGTTTCTTTTTTTGTGCGTAATTGTAGTATAATTTCATTTCCTGTGCGTAGTTGTATTGTTTTTTTTTTTTGGTGCGAGTTGTATTGTTTTTTTTTTTGGTGCGTAGTTGTATTATAGTTTCTTTTTTTTTTTTGTGCGTAGTCGTAGTATAGTTTCATTTTCTGTGCGTAGTTGTAGTATGGTTTCTTTTTTTGTGCGTAGTTGTAGTATAATTTCATTTCCTGTGCGTAGTTGTATTGTTTCTTTTTTTGGTGCGTAGTTGTATTATAGTTTCTTTTTTTTTTGTGCGTAGTTGTATTATAGTTTCTTTTTGGTGCGTAGTTGTAGTATAGTTTCTTTTTTTGGTGCGTAGTTGTATTATAGTTTCTTTTTTGTGTGTAGTTGTAGTATAGTTTCATTTTCTGTGCGTAGTTGTAGTATAGTTTCTTTTTTTGTGCGTAGTTGTAGTATAATTTCATTTCCTGTGCGTAGTTGTATTGTTTCTTTTTTGGTGCGTAGTTGTATTATAGTTTCTTTTTTTTGTGCGTAGTTGTATTATAGTTTCTTTTTTTTGGTGCGTTGTATAATTGTTTCTTTTTTGGTGCGTAGTTGTATTATAGTTTTTGTTGTTCTGCGGTATTATAGTTTGTGTTGTTCTGCCACAGCGGAGCGTTACACTCGCGTTGGCAGCCAGCCGCTTTTTTTTGTGCGTAGTTGTATTATAGTTTCTTTTCTTGTGCGTAGTTGTATAATAGTTTGTGTTGTTCGTGGTATTATAGTTTGTGTTGTTCTGCCACAGCGAAGCGTTACACTCGCATTAGCAGCCAGCCGGATAGTAAGAAAGTCGTCTGTGATGTCAGTTGCAGATGCGTTACACTCGCACTAGTAGACGCATAGTAAGAAAGACGTCTGTGCTGTCAGTTGCAGATGCTTTACACTCGCATTAGTAGACGCATAGTAAGAAAGACGTCTGTGTTGTCAGTTGCAGATGCGTTACATTCGCATTGATAGACGGATAGTAAGAAAGACGTCTGTGCTGTCAGTTGCAGATGCGTTACACTCGCATTAGTAGACGGATAGTAAGAAAGACCTCTGTGCTGTCAGCTGCATATGACATTTGTCGGAAGTGATTCATATCTGCGCTTCTATCGTATTGGTTCACTGGTTGTTTTTCCTCATAAGCTGTGGTATGCATGTCCTGCGACATTTACTCTCCATTCTCATAGTCTGTGTTATGCCTATTGCAATAGGCTACGTTGAATGTGCGAGGAAGATCTTGCAAGCTCGGGAAACCGTGCAGAAAATGTAGGTAACGTGTGACTACGTTGAAACGGTGTTCTGAACGGATTGTCTACTGTTTGTGTGTGCGATTTTGGGTTGAATAGTTACATTTAGTATCCGATGCGATGGTCGCCTTCTGTTCAACTAACCCGTATACGCATTGCCGGCGATGTAGCATAGGTAGCATGTAGCATGCGGTACACGAATACGACTCTTATATACCCCACAGAGAGCGGGTAGTTGGATGCGTCTTTAATCCTCCATGGTTTCAAGACCTCCACCTCTCCAAGGAATACTTTTTCAACTGAGGTGCACATATGGGCCACATCCACGGGTACTGTAGTATCTCGACTGTCACGTAGTCGCTTCATTGTTAGTGGACTGTATTTGTTAAATGTTTTCCTCAGATGATGAACGTGGCCAAGAGCGTGTCAGAAATGATTGACCTATTTAGATATACATGTGCACATAGGGTGCTGGATTCACAATGCAATTTTTTGCTTGCTCACACACACACACACTTCGAGCCCCTTGTTCATCTCAAAAGTTCATAAACGACCACCATGTCCTGATTCATTTGACTGTAGAGATTGATTCGCAATTCTGAACAACATTTCAAGCGCAGGCGTTCGCATACACACACAGGTACATTGACACATACCACATACGTATATATGCAATACGTAGCATTGTACTCATATCTGCCTGTACCTGTATGTCGTTGGCGTGCTCTCAGTGTGGTCTCTGTTCCTGGACTGAAGATAGTGGGCTCCCCCGATGTGACTGTGCTGGCCATTGGGTCAGATGTCTTCGATATCTACCGAATGGGCAACGAGATGGGACACAGAGGATGGTTCATCAATCAGCTGCAGTATCCTGCGTGGTATGTCGTCACATATCCCGTTGCGTCGTCCCTGTATTTAGCGCATGTTTTCATAATTTATCTCTACCTAAGCCACGGACAGCAACATGATGAACACTATCGATGCTTCAGTCTGATGTCTTGCTTCCTTTGTTTTATGTGTAGCTTCCACATATGCTTCACCTATCTGCATGTGGAGCAAGATGTGATTGATCGATTGGTGAATGATATCAAGGAAATCGCAAATGATCTCATGCAAGACCCCGACAAAAAGCTGACAGAAGGTATGTTTAGTGTTGTTATAAACACTCAAGAGTGTATATAATGGAAATAAACCATTTGTACTGTTATATAAAGAAAGGGGCGTGTACGTCTACGGTGAGTGCATTGTTGTCAAGTATATATATATATATATATATATATATATATATATATATATATATATATATATATATATATATATATATATATATATATATATATATATATATATATATACCTGTTATTTTATACTCAAACGTATGCACATTCGTGGCAGTCTGTTCTTGTGTATGACATACATAAGAATACAGCTTTCGCACATGTTTTCTTTCCCTTGTACACACGTGCCAGCCCTGTAGATCAAATGATGTATTTCATATATAAGAACATGTGACAAATGCACAGTACATGATGTATTTCATATATAAGAGCATGTGCCAAAAGTACAGTACATGATATATTTCATATACGTGCATGTGACAAATGCATATTACACGGCAAGTCGGCGGGTGCATGACTGCGTTCGTACGCCGCTAGTTTACGTCGCAATAGTCGCTTGGTTTATTGACCCAAGTAGCCCTGCAAGCATAGTTCACCTCGCAGCTCTTTTACATCATTGAACTTACGAAATAGGTGTGGATGTGTTGCTCTCTTATGACTGGCTAATCCTATAAACAGACCGTTAAACATT
>LUCW03001001.1:0-5000 GCA_001586965.3 Sphaeroforma sirkka | reverse complement strand
TATACCGTTGACCGATATGAGTTAAGATTTGTAATACTGATTCACATGATACGCAAGCCGAAATAGTCAGACGGCACTCATAATGCCAACACAAAGGACCCATAAGTCAAACACGTTTACAATAGCCATATAGCCATATTCACGACATACATCCATCAACACTAGTTTACAGACACAGCAATTGCCAATATGTACAAAGATGGATACATATTGATGAGCGCAGACAACAAACCTTTGCTTCTCTCGTCCTACTACTCGATTGGGGCGAACTGATAAGTAAACTGTCGACGGCTATAGCCAGATGTGCTGATTTTCGATTGACGTTTCTTTCATTCTAACGAATGGAACAAAGTCGCGATGAGGAAAAATAAAACTGCAAACTGGATACAATTTCCTTCGTTGTTCAATGACTAGATGTTCTTCACAGCGAACACTTGTGTGTGTGTGTTCGTGTGTATATGTATTATTTATATATATACACATACATCCATGTATATATACAAAACCATATATATATATATATGTATATAAATATATTTATATGTATGTATACACAAATAAACATAAATATAAATATACGTATATATATATATATATATATATATATATATGTATGTATGCGTGTGTGTGTGTTTTTATATATATATATATATATATATATATATATATATATATATATATATATATATATATATATATATATATACATGTACTTTTACATGCCATGCATATATATATATATATATATATATATATATATATGTGCATATGTTTTATACACATATTTTCATGTTTATATATTATGTTGTTTTTTATATATATATATATATATATATATATATATATATATATATATACATATATATATATATATATATATATATATATATATATATATATATATATATGTATGCATATATATACATATATATATATATATATATATATATATATATATAATATAATATATATATATATATATATATATATATATATGTATATATATATATATATATATATATATATATATATATACCTCTTTTATCCGAGTTCCATTCTCCACCCTCCGTAACTGTCGTAGTTGTGCTCTCTCCGCTGACGGCGATTTTAATGGACTTCTAGGCTGTATATTATACGAGTCATGGGTGTTTATAAATCTATTCATTGCGATCGGTTGACTTGTGAATCTACATTCGAGAATAGTATAGTCTTTTTATTGACGCTTATGTTCGAGATTTGTGTAATAAATAACTAGTAGAGTTGATATGTTCTATAGTTTTCAGAGTCTATTTGCTCTTGTTTCTACGATACATATTCTCTGTCAATTTCAACGACGAACACATGTCTCTTTAGAACAAGCCGATGAAAGCAAGGTCATTTTTTATTAATATCACTATTTTCTGTAATAGACATACACAGATAACTGTGCTAGTAGTAGTAGTACGCGCTGTTTCTCAGCGGAATCTAAATATAGCGCCTGATTTCTTATCTATTCAATCATTTTATTTCATAGCCCCTTATAATGTTCTATTCCAGGGTGCTAGTTGTGTTTATGTTTGATGGTTTTTACCTAGATCCCTGAGGACTCTGATCCTAATTTCCTGTCCTGATCCCAATTTGATCGTGGCCTACAATCCCACGAAGATTCATACATAGCCTTCTAATAAATTGACACAAGATTCCACAAATCCTTGGCCGAATACTGAGACCTGAGTCCAAAAACCCTGGTCCACAAGGTATACTTGAGACCCTAAACCTTACCAAAAGTCTCAGGCGAAAATTCTCAGTTTATACTGACTAGTATCCTATATGACTTTTTGCTCGGCCCTCGAATATTTATTTGTCTTTTTATATATAAAATGAAAATTATAACTTAAAAAAAAATATTTCAGAAAGTATTTTGTTTTTTAAAAACAGTTATTTTTAAAATATAAAAAAAGAGGTTGAACGTTGTAACAGTGACGGAGTGACCCCACAGCTGAGGTTTTAGCAAGCCTGCCCTGAAGAGTGAAGCGGAAGCCTCTCTTGGCCTGCCAAGCATACATCAGGCATCAGGCATCAGCTGATCTGCCTGATCAGTGATCAGCTGAAATAAATTCTGTTGACCCGAAAATCGAAATTTCCGGATTATCTATAGCTTGAGAAGACTATGGATTATCGGATATTCATATTATAAAAATAGCTGACTCAATTACATAATGAAGCATATCTATTGGATGAAACAGGAACAAATATTTACAATTCAGTACCTCAGTTAAAATTTTAAAAATAATCAATAATGATTGATCAGTGATCAAACTGTAAGCTGTCAGGCTGTCTGTCAGCAAGCAGCAGTCAGCAGTCAGCGTCTGTTAGTACTGTCAGCACTCAAGCAGACTGCTGTACTTATCAGCATTCTCAGCGCTCAGTCACAGCAGTGCGGCACTGTTATTACTTATTTCAGGGCTCACCGGCTCAGTCTCAGGGGAATGTCTTTATACGGCACTGGTGACAATAAAACTATTAACCACCTCAGGCCTAGTTCCCTACCAGTCTCATACTTGCACTTTTTCGAGTTTAATTTGCTTAAATATAGGTGTATTGATGTAATTAGCGTGATTTTAAGCACTTGAGATGTTTTTGTTTTCTGCTGGTTTGTTTGTTATCTGTCGGCTGAAAGTGCTCGACTTAAATGTTAGATATTGTAGCGTGGATACAACCCATTTGTTGCGCTTATGTTAGGTCCTTGTCGGTCTTAAGGGCTTGACATACATTAGCAATTAGACACATGTATGTAGGCGTCCTCTGTCTTAGCTATTGCTTCGCCCATGGTTTTACAGTTGACACTTTTCGTGTTTAACATACGTCGACCTCTCCTCTGAGGCCAACAAAGAACTAATACTACAAGTGCTAATTACATCTCATAAAGCAAAGTAAACTCGAAAAAGTACAAGTATGAGACTGGTAGGAAGCTGGGCCTGAGGTGGTTAATAATTTTATTGTCACCAGTGCCGTATAAAGACATTCTTATTCTAAGGCAGTGTTTCAAAATTCATTCAAAGTTCAAACTGTTTGCGCACAATCCTTGGGGGGGGGGTTTGTTATACATTGAAACCTCCATTCAGTCTCTAGTCTCCATTCTCCACTCTCCACTCTCCACTATCCACTCTCCACTATCCACTGTCTCCAGTCTCCTGTCTCCAGGCTCCAGAGTCCAGCCTCACTTTCAAGAAGTTTCCAGTCTACTCTCAACTCAAATATAAATATTAAGTCTCAAGACCCAAGTCTGAACTCTGAAGTATCACAAAAAAGTCTCAACAAATCAGAGTTCAATATTCAGTTTGGACTCAACAGAATTGTTTGGCTTCAACGGACGACGAATCGATTGGTACTTTAAAAAAAGTACTTATGCCTACAATACGGTAAAATTCCTAACTCTTAAGCCAACCAACCATCCAACCGAGTATAGATTGAATTGCAAGTCTTAAAAATTCGAATTCAACAACCAAAATATCGGGAAGTTGGTTAAAAACTTTAAACCCAAAAAGTTCTGACACCAAAAATGTACCCCGTAGATAAGATGTCTGGCTTAGGAGCCTATGGTTATAGGTTTAGCCTCGTTAAAACTCAACATTTGTTTCTATTTTTATATATTTAAAAAACATAACAAAAACAAACTCAAAAAAAGAATAAAATATTTATTTACAAACAATACCTATTTTAAAAAATATAAACACGGTACTCCGGGACTCGTGACTCGTTAACACTTTTTGTTTCTTTTTAAAAACACATAAATAGTTAACACTTTTTTAAAACAAATAAACACTCGTGTGTTTTTTCTTTTGGTATTTTCTTGCTTCTAAAGCAATAAATAAGCATAGCCGGCCTCTTCTTTTTTCAACAGAAAAGGCTTTAAAATCTAAAATTTGAAATATATTTGCTTTTTGTAAAAAAAATACCAAATATAATAAGCACCATTTACATGGTACAAAAGGCATCATGACTCATCGAGTCATTATTGCAGAAAATGGAAAATCAGAGAGGTCACGCAAAAAATTGAGCGATAAAGCTCAGAGCACACCATAATAAGCTGATTTTATATATAATAACCATATATGGCTTCCTTCCTTTTTGGAAGTAAATATTCTTCTCCCTCATTGGAGAATTGCTTACTCCTCAGTTCACGCTCAGTTCACAGTTCACAGTTCATACTCCTCAGATAGCAGACCCCGAGTCTCGACTCTCGAGAGATTCTCAAAGTCTCAAACCGGGCTCAGGCCTCTGGGCTCAGGAGTCAGAGGCTCTCAGACTGGGCCTCTGGCCAGTCCGAATTTTTTAATTGTGTTAAATTATTAATAAAAAACATAAAATATTTCCTCTTTTTTTTTAAAAAATATAAACAAATAGTCTTCTTGTTTTATATTTTTCGACTTGTTTTGTACAAAAACAATATTGAAAAATGATAAACAGCACAGTGAGCAGTGAGCACACGCAAGAGAGAGAGAGTCGCAACATGACAAAGGACCAAGACAACCCGTGTGCATTGTGCAGGATTGCACATAAAAGAACGGAAATTCATCTTGTGAATATTTTGTTTGTTTCTGTTTTTGTTTTTTTTTAAATCAATTAAAAATTGAAAAGATGCTCTTCACCATCGGCAAAGGTATTCTCGAGCCCCCGGCCTCCAGCCCTCGGCCCCTCTGGGCCCTCTCTCTCTCACAGAGAGAAAGAGAGGGCCGAACCCACAGCCCCTTCATTTGTGAGAGCATTTATGCACCACTAGCTCCCGCTTTTAGGACCAAGGGCCACAGCCTACAGGAGTGGACTTTCTTTTAATTCTTTCGCCACCTATTTCCCACCACTCAGTCAGAGAAAGTCAAAGCACTGTCTTCCACTCCAATTTCCCACCACTCAGTCAGAGAAAGTCAAAGCACTGTCTTCCACTCCAGTGTCTCTCTCTTCTTGTCAATACTCTCTCTCGGCTCTCGGCACTTGACGAGGAAAATCGGTTCAATAGCTAT
>LUCW03001000.1:0-38000 GCA_001586965.3 Sphaeroforma sirkka | reverse complement strand
ATATTAACTAGTATATATGAATATATATATATATATATATATATTCATATTGTCAAGCGTAGAATATCTGAATATCTATTCCTGATCATTGATACCCCTATGGAATAGTGAGAAGTCGGCTAAAAATCATCTCAGAGAGAAGTCGCTCTTCAAGGAGAAGTCACAGGAGATTACAGCCCGACTGCGGAGATCACTGGTACCCTCTCGCTATCGCAGTACTAGCCTCACCACCACCGCTAAACGCGAGAAACTGAATGAGCTGTGCAGAAAATTCAACGGCAAACTGCTGGGTGGCGTGACAGCTAGATTCGACCCTGCATCGAGTGTAAGGGAATTAACGAAATGTTTGTGAATAATTGCGCCATATGTTGTCTATGACTTTTTTTATTGTGCTTATATACGTCTTCTGATATGTTTCCGTAGACTTGCCGTTGTATTTCGTATTTTTAAACATGTTCAGCCCTACACGTCTGCGTATTTGAATATATACCTACACACACGCACGGAGTACTCACATGTGTTATCATAATTGCGCACACTTTTTTTGATATTCTTATTCTTTTTTTCTTATTATCCTTATTCTTATTTTTATAATTATTCTTATTATTATCATTATTATTCATATCCATCTAAATTCTAACGGGCCAGTACACTTTATATGTTAGGCACTTCGCTATTTAAATGAATACATCTGAGTAACGTTGTTTTAGAAATTAGTTTCGTTTCCGTAGACTTGCCGTTGTATTTCGTATTTTTAAACATGTTTAGCCCTACACATCTGCGTATTTGAATATATACCTACACACACGCACGGAGTACTCACATGTGTTATCATAATTGCGCACACTTTTTTGATATTCTTATTCTTTTTCTTATTATCTTTATTCTTATTTTTATAATTATTCTTATTATTATCATTATTATTCATATCCATCTAAATTCTAACGGGCCAGTACACTTTATATGTTAGGCACTTCGCTATTTGAATGAATACATCTGAGTAACGTTGTTTTAGAAATTAGTTTCAATATGTTTACGTATTCAGGCCAGACTATACTTGATTTACACCACTGTTTTTAACGTGTGGTTGAAAATGGTAATATACGCAGTTGTGAGCATAATGCCCTTGCGGGTCTTTTTTTATATGCATTTATTTTCTTGTTTCTGATATATTTATGCTATCATCTGATATATTTCCAGGTGTAAATAAACACATGCATAGTAATGCCTATCCCTTTAACATCTTCTTTTGATGCTTCCTTGTTGTGTTACTTCTGACAGGGTCGATACTTGCTGAGTTTTTGCGTCTGCAAACAAGTGATAGTGACAGTTGACATCGAGAGAACTGAGTTTAAGTCGAAACACACAATGACGAAGCATACGACAGGTAGGCTGAGAGCATGTTGCTGTTTAGAATACAGCGGTCGCTCGCTTGTGCATGGTCGATCTGTTCATTTGCCATGCAACGTGATGCTTGCTTTATTCGGTGCAGTTGTTTTGATCAATTGCAATGCACGCGTCGTTGCCTGTTATTGTGCATGGGCGTGCACTGCCACTGAGCCTTCACTATTGCGTATTGTGTGCTTATGAAACTAATTTCTGGGACTGACGCATCTACCGTGTGCGATGCCAAATTACAAATCCCATTGCAGCACCAGACCTAAAATTACAAATCCCATTGTAGCAGCAGACCTAAATTACAAATACCATTGTAGCACCAGACCTAAATTACAAATCCCATTGTAGCACCTGACCTAAAGACCAAGCGAACCGAGGGCTCATCCGATTTGCAAGTTCTGAAACGTGGCAGAGAACGCTCTCTGCTGGACATCCGGTAGGTGGTGCGAATGCCCCCGGCTGTTTCCGCTGCGCGTCACACAGCACTTGCCATCCGATTAGTTTGACTGTGGGCCATTCTGCTTCTGACACGGCTGTTTCGGCGGTAGTATTATGGAGGATATTAGAAACCCTAAAAAAGCCCGCACAGCCTCGCACATGGTTCTTGTGTCACACTCCCTTTTTTGTCCCCCTATTGGAGTATATCTAGCTCGTGATCATTGTGTAGTCTCATTTGATTGTTGCTTCACACATTGTATGTACACACTACAGGCAGGTGTGTTGCGATTCTAGTTTGTTAAGTGTACTTCCCTTGACAAATAGTTTTAATATTTATCTGGATAGATCTCAACATCAGAGTGGCTGGTACGTCTCTGTGTGCCAGATAAAATGTTCTTTGAGTTTAACATACATTGATCAGCGATTGGCGTGATAACGCCTTGATCATCTTTTAACAATTGTCACTGTAGTAAAATGTCTTGTTTTCTGTTACCGATATAAACCTTAACGTCACGAGTCTATCTGCTGTTGATATAGAACATCGATGGATGACAAAACAGCCAGCTCAACTGGAGTGCGATACACCAATGTGGAGATGATCTTCTTCAACGATGCGCTGCTGCTGGTTCAGTACACCAGCCGTGAATGTCTGCCCATCTGCCCGCCCTTGTTCCTGAATTCTTTGGTGGTCACCGAAAGCCCCGACATAGTGCACCACAGCCACCGTAAACTGGACCTCATCCATGGCGACAGCCGACTGACTGTGAAGGTACAGTGGGGTTTGTATCGCGTATTAGGTGTTAGTGCGGGTTGTAGTAAGCTCAACGTCTTTGTCTGAGTTATGTATCTGAGTGTCTTTGAACAGTGGTGCGTATGATCATTCTAGCCGGCCTTGCAATTAGTGTGATGCGCGTATCCGCAAATTGTGGTTCAAGGGGGATAGAGCGTCTGTCTCGCACAGGACAGCAATAGTCATTGTCGTGTCTATAGCATAGATGTCGGCATATGTTAACACGCATGCGATTCTCCTGGGCATCTTGGCCCAATAAATTGAAGTTATAATCAAATTAGCATATCTCTCTAGGCAAGGATGTAGTAGCATATCTCTATAGGCAAGGATGTATTAGCATATCTCTCGAGGCAAGGATAGCACTGCCTATTGCTATCAGAGTTTTATTTTTTGAGCAGATTGCCGATCTCGCTATAGCACACACATACGAAACACAATATGGAGCACAAGCCACACAAGTCAGGCAGTTGTAAACCCATGGGTCATACACAGTAAAAATGTCCATCGCAGACAAATGGGCCTATCTTGCACTCACTGATTATTTCCATGCAATACCTTCCTTCAATTGCGGCCTCGTGTGCGACTTGCGCTAAATTGATGATCGACTGCATCATCTCATGTCTTCGTTCTCTTTCGTTTTGTTCTTACTTCTGTGTACCCGTTTGTGTCTTCGAATGCACCGTGTTTCGCTGTATGACACTGTGTATGTGTATTTGTGTGTGTTGCTGTTTGTATCACTGCATGTGTTGGTGTTGTGTATGAATGTGTAACACACTGTCTGTGTATGTGATTACTGTATTTGCTGCACGTGTTGTGTGCTGTGCAGACCAACAGTGAGGCCATGCGGGATGCGTGGGTGAAGCAGATTCAGGGGGCGCTGGAGTGGGCGTTAGAGTGCGACAGCTACACCGTCACGCTGGGAGGAGCAGAGGACAATGTGTGCACACGCGTCACAGACACACCCTTTCCCGAAACACGCACCAGTCTGACGGACGCCAATGCCATGTTTCACCTGGGCGTGCCCATGGATGCACCCGACGGCTACACTGGCGCCTATGACAATGGGCTGTTCCATCCACCACACACACTCTCCGACAACGAACTTAAGTCAACCAGTTCAGGCAGTTTCCCTCACTCCCGCAGACAATCCCAAATATCCATGAGCACTGGCAGTAAGAACTCACTCACGAGACCACGCGCAAACACCAGTGGTAGCGCACGCTCCAGTGGGCCCAGCGTCAGAGATACCATTGACGCCTTGAATAAACCAAGCCCCAATGTCAGGATTGCCGCATCCACGATAAGTGTCGAACCAATGTTACCCTCCTTGCCGACGACATCTAGTGACCCGGATATAGCTAAGGGGCGGTAGGTGCCTCTGAACTCATCTAGTCTGACTATCACCCATCATTTTTGTAGATATGCATACATTCTGTTTGCCTATATATATATATATATATATATATATATATATATATATATGTGTGTGTGTATGTATATGCATATGCATATATATATATATATATCTATATATATACATCCATCCATCTATCTATCTATCTATCTATCTATCTGTCTGTCTCATCTCATCTATATATATATATATATATCTATATATCTATATCTCTATGTCTCTATATATATATATATATATATATATATATATATATATATATGACAAGGATTTACCTGGTTTTCTGATCAGTGCAAATTTCCAACATTTAGTTTCAGTATGTCCGATGTATAAAATGGTTTGTTTGTGTTTTAGGTGCGAGCACACACCGATGTGTTATTTGCAATCCATCATTTGTCCACGTGTGGCTCATATTACCAACCATTCCCGGTTCGCACTTTCTTATTGCGGTACGATGTTCACAGTCCTCATCTTCTGTATCATACGATGTACATCATTTCACAACCAGTCCTCATCTTCTGTATCATATGATGTTCATCATTTCACAACCAGTCCTCATCTTCTGTATCATTATTTTGCACGTCTGCCACTTCTTGTATTGTATTGCTCCACGGCTATCTTCGTCCACCAATGGCATCTGCTATACTAACATCCAGAGCAATGTGGTTTCGTCTACAACAGAAGGGCTGAAAACTTTACTTCGTCCGATGATTTCAAGCACGAAGGAGGCTCATTTGGCTCTCATCTGATGACAGCGTCTCCGAGAGAGATGCTGAGCACCCCCAACGCTGAGGATAGTGCGTCAGGTATGCCAAAAAGGTTTACGAAACATGGAGCATGTAGAAGTATAGTGCACTAGCTCAGGCATGCTGATAAGTACTGTCAGGGGCTCAAACCTGTATCCTTTCTAGTATCACGTTCGGAAACTGCTGTATGAGAGTTGAATCGGTCTTGACATGTTACTGAGAGCAAATGAGTGGTTCAAATGTATTGTTGTTGTGCCATGGGCTCTGCAAAAATGTAAACCAAATTCAATCCTCTGCATAGTCTGCGCAGAAGTTCGTACAGTTTTTGCTGTGACTTGCAAAAATTGATAAGATTCGCCACTCGTCAGGTGCTTTTCATATGTGTCCTTCGTTGCACTTCTATCCCTTTATGACGGGGTCAGTAAATTATTCTGCGATCTGACAAAAGATAATTGTTCTCAAGTAGCCTACTGTTTGTTCGACAGAATCGAAAAAGAGTGTGAGCAACTCTATCCAAGCATTCACAGCACACACAGATGGGAAGATGAGTGGAGGTATCCAATGCATGAATGTCAATGGCGAAGACATCATGATGTACTCCAACTACACAGAGGAAGATAAGCCACGGATGCACGTGGTAAGTTAGTTGACACACCCACACCACCCCACTTACACGCGAGCATATGTGACTGACACCCTGCGCCCATGAAGGCAGCCATACATGCCCGCTGTAACATGCGGGAAAGGGCACTGGCTCATTCGCGATTGCGAACGCGTGAGTTTAACTGGAGAACAAAAACAACACATGGAGTGGTAAAACGGAGACTGCGTAGTTTCAGGGATTGATCCTTCGCTATTTCTACGTTGTATATGCGTGGAATGATATAAATGAGTATATATATATATATATATATATGTAGATATACATTATATTAATATATATATATATATATATGTGTGTGTGTGTATATATATACATTATATTAATATATATATTAATAAATATTTATATATATATATATATATACATACATATATATATATATATGTGTATATATGCATATACAAGTTATATTGAAAGAGTGTTATTTTTATAGTCACACATATATGCACATACAAGTTCCACTGTTGGAGTGTTTATTTGTTTTTGTTGTATGTACGGCTCCCTGTTCGTCTAATTTTATTTAGATACGCTCGATGTGCCCGCTAGTGTTACGATTAATGTCAATCTGCCGTTGAATCTCCTGTGTGGCCGTGACGAGAGTTTTGAGAGGGCCATTCACACCATACGTACATATACAATAAATAAATAGAGGAATTAATATAAGTCTTTGTCTCCTCCACACCATTTTCTCCCTCTCGTCTGCTTCTTTGACCACATAGCTTGCTGGCACAATTGAGAAACTGGTGGAGCGCTTGGCCGACGAGCTACCGTTCGATTCAGAATACGTCTCCGTGTTTCTCACCACATATCAGTGCATGATCGGTACGTCTATTCAGAAAAAATACTCTACCTCCGTAGTTGCCGTAGCTTAACCTTTTTTTTTCTTTTTGTAGTATTGAACCGCCCGTATGATGTATTTCTCCGCAATAGTGCCAAAGGTTGAGTTGTAAACCAGTTGCTAAGTCGTACGAATGTTAATGCCCAACGTGACGAGGACTAATGTCATTGCACGTTTCGACTCTCTCAATGATGAAAGGGCTTTTGCTGAGAAACACAGCAAGTAATAGAATTGCTTTCATTATCGCAGTTTTTTTTACAGTTGTACTTGCAAAATGATACCTCTTCTACTGGAATTATACGCTCTCTTTTGTGGTCAGTCAAATTCGAAATATATTTCTACGCGCAATGATACCAATATGTGATATTAAGCACTTTGGAGGTTGCTCTGGAATGCACCAAAAATATAGATATGCTATTAAAATCAAAAATCTGGGTGTCCCTTAACCCGCACTTGGCCTATTTTTAGATGGGCCCACATTGATTCGCAAGCTGATTGGACGCTTCAATTCCAAACCTCGGTCGACCAGCAAAGAGGATTTGGCGTTTTACAGCAAGTGGAAAAAGCCTATCCAAACAAAGGTGCATGCACCCCCACCTCCGCTGCTTCTTTGTGCACCTCTCACCACCTCTCACGTTTTCGGTCCTTCTTTGGACTACGCCAATGCCCGCATGATGCTGTGTTTAGTTCTCTTTGCTGCGGATGCTTTCTCCACTCGTACCTGCTCTCGTCTGACCCTTTCGTTGACCCTTTCGTTGACCCTTTCGTTGACCCTTTGTCGACCGCTTTTACATTTTTTGGTTTAGGTACTGCGTGTAATCCTGATGTGGATATGGGCCCACTGGACCGATTTTGGAACTAATGAAGTGCTGAAGAAGATTCTGGTCGACTTTGTGCCTGTGGTTGAAGAGAGCGGTTTCGTGATTTCGTCGTTTATGATGAATGAAGGTGTGTACATCAGTGGCTATACTCTCGGATGTCGTCTATATTAACGTCGTCGTTATTGAGGCAATTTCGAGCGATTGATCGTTAAAGGCTTATTCTTGTGAGCGTTTGATCTCAAGAGGTTTTGTTTCTGTTTTGTGTGGACAGCTATTCGTCCAGCTGTAGTATACATGGTTCCTAAAAATAGCTATGCCCTTTAGAATGTACTATAAATGTTTCTGCATCAATATGCCTCGTTCCACCAGATTTCAAAAAATACAAGTACTTCTAATCGGATGCTCTAAATGCACGACTCGTGTTTGAAAATGTTGGTCATGCCTAGAAGGTCAGACTACTTCAATTGCCTCAGATTAGTCTTTCAGTAAACAAGGCGCTTGTAATTCCAACTCAAATACTGTGTAGCATAAGACAAGATAATACTCAGAGAGACGACTGCTCTGTTAGACGCACTAGCCAGTTACCGATTTATCACTGGATCAAATCAGCAGTCATTCACGCTAGCGTACGTCTATGATTATTATCATTTACGCTATTGTGCTTTAATGATTGCTTCATTTTCGCGTGTCGTAGTGAGCACAGGCGTATCACACGCAACATTCCTCAGCGGTGAGGTCCTTTGTCTTTTCATGTGCCCATACCTCACATTCGCATCTCTGGCTATGAATCGCCACCCTAGCAATTGCGAATCGAGAGAAACGGCACAGCGAGCGACAGGTAATCATCAAGGACTTGGAATCGCTGGCCAACTCAGCTGGTGCACCGATTGACAGTTGGTTTGGACTGTACAGCGAGAACGACATCGCCGATCAGATGACTCTGTTGGACAGCACCATCTACTCCACTGTACCTGTGCGTCATTTTCTGTATCACATCTGGCCACTCAAGCACAACCAGCCCAAGAAGAGTGCCACGAAACCGCCGAGAACCAGCACGAAACCACAAGCGACGCAAAACTCCACCAATAAAGTCACTGCAATCTCAACCAAGGTATGTTTGATGAACCAGTGCAATAGATGACTAAACCATTGACTGATGTGAAACTGCCGATGGAACAATTGTCGGCGCAGACATCACAGTCATCAATGACGCTATGACGCGTGACACACTTGGCAATGGCGTGAATGACGATCATCTGAACAGTGTATGACCGTTTACAGGCTCTGAGCAGTTCACTTGAACGCTGCACTCAGCATCCCATTCGCTTTCACCATAATGTTAGTGATTTTCGTGATGATAGTGATTTTCGTGATGATAGTGATTTTCATGATGTTAGTGATGTTAGTGATTTTCGTGATGTTATTGGTGTTAGTCATTTTCGTGATGTTAATGATTTTCGTGATATTAGTCATTTTCGTGATCTTAGTGACTTTCGTAAGATTAGTGATTTTCATGTTGGTGATTTACTGATTGTTGTGATGTTAGTGATTTTATGATGTTAGTGATTTTCGTGATGTTACTGATAATAGTATTTTCGTGATTTGTCATGTTAGTGGTTTTCGTGATGTTAGTAATTTTCGTGATGTTAGTGGTTTTCGTGATGTTAGTGATTTTCGTCATGTTAGTGATGTTAGTGATGTTAGTGATTTTCGTCATGTTAGTGATTTTCGTCATGTTAGTGATTTTCGTCATGTTAGTGATTTTCGTCATGTTAGTGATTTTCATGATGTTAGTAATGTTAGTGATTTTCATGATGTTAGTGATTATCATGATGTTAGTGATTTTCATGATGTTAGTGATTTTCGTAATGTTAGTGATTTTCATGATGTTAGTGATGCGCTAAGCGCAACGTGACTCGCAGAGCAACAACTGACAACTTTTGAACACATTCTTATCCTCACATGACCTGTCGTGGTCTTTGTTTGATCAACTATTTATAAAACTACCGTGGTCTTTGTTTGGCACTGCAGAATGTCGCGGAGTTGTCTGATCTAGTGCATGCGGAGCAGCGAGCGTCGCTGTCGCCCATTCACATGTCACCCACCACCGACCACACAGCTGTCATCACCAAAATCACACGCCACCCAACATCACCCACTCCACTCATGCCTACACAGTACACACCACTCCAACACACACTCGCTGAAAACATGCCCTACGACGACACCACAACACACGATACAATCACTCACAAAGACGCCGCACTTGGTAGAACGACCAGGGAGGCCGCCCAGGCAGCAGGCAAAAAAACACACAAACAGAACAGGCACGACCTCAAAACCTCGTCTTCTGGCAAATTAATGAGCCCTCCCAGGCAAACCAGGAAGAATTCGTCACCTAAGCCGCGAATTGTCAAGACGAAACCAAGTGATTCATTCTCGGAAGAAGCCGCTACTGTAGACCGCTCGGAAACACTGGAGGAGTGCATGCTTGAAAATGCGAGTGATGACGCAATGCGCGACGATGCAGGAGCAGGAGACAAGAAGCCAGAAACCACAGATCTGCAGACACGCAACACAAATACCAATGCCGGACCACGCGACTATGGTGACTTGGATGTGCAGGGGGTCGATGTGAGACCCAGTGACCAACGAACCTGTACTCAGGCACACACGCAACCAGCGATTCAACCGACGGAATGTCCTGGCAACATCACCACCAGCAATACGACAAACCCTCCTATCAACAAACAAGGCAGAGGTCACGGTGCCTCTGTGTCGTATCCATCCGGGGCTAAGGATATCCATATGCATCGTGGCTTCGCCCGGCAGCACTCACATTCCAATCCCTTACCAGCAACCCCCACAGCACAGCAGAGCAATTGCACCGCACTGCACGCCACGGGGCTGCAGATGCTCAATAACAATCAATCAATGACAACTGTCGGTGAAAGGTATGGGGTTTCTATGTCATGACGAGTATCTACTGGCATCACTCACATTGTTGGCAAATTTAAAATGGTCAATTTCTGTGTATCGTGGCGTTGGTTTGTTCGCTTTTTCAATTGCGTTAAATGCAATCTACGAACGAATTAAAAACACCATAGACTTGTGAACCAATTTTTCATTTCTGGCAAGGTGCCTCGATGGAAACTATATCTATAGGTGTATATATCTATATATATAACTATATATATATATATATATATATATATATATATATATATATATATATATATATATATATATGTGTGTGTGTCTGTGTCTGTGTCTGTGTCTGTGTCTGTGTCTGTGTATGTGTGTGTGTATGTATATATATATTCGTATGTATGTATGTATATATCTACGTATATATCTACGTATATATATATATATATATATATATGCTGGAGCAAGATGGACCTACATTGGATCTCATATTCAGATTTGAAGCTTAAAGTGAGACATTGCGTTCTTTTCAACGGATTATTAATTGTCTTGTATTTTAGTGTTAGATGTCGTTAACTATTTGACTTGCATTGGAGGTGGGGATATCCGGGATATACCGTGAGGCAATTTTTGATCTACTATTGGCAGCAACATCGCTCATTATTGTTTCCAAGTATCTGTTTTTTGGCGTTATACTTCTCTGCTCGATAATGTAGCGTTTACTCATGACATCTTGTCCCTTTCCAAATTCACTCGTCTGAAGAAGTGACAGCTCAACTACGTCCGACACGACTCTATCACGCAATAGCCTCACAATGCCGCATTCCGCTACTGAGAATGAGCTATGCGATTCACGGACTGCTGATAATCTCTGTCTAAGTGTTGATCGCTGCACAAATGATATCCGCTGCTCAAGTAGCCCAGAGGGTGGCAAACACACCCGCCAGGTGCCACAAAGTGACTTGGCATCTAGAGACCAAATGAGGACAGCGGAGGCAGCTGATCGTCCTACTCTGTGGTCGAAGTCAATTCACACCACACCATCGGCACCAGTATTAAAAAACAGGCAGTTGAGCACATCGCCCACAACCGCCCACGATACCAATAGACAAGACACAAGCACCATGGACTCACCCACGCACATAGCACCAAGAGTTACAGCCTTCCCCCGCCGATTAAGAAGCCGCACAAACCCATCATCATACCGCCCTCCTCTGCACATATCACCAATCTCGCACTCTCGCGCCTCTCCAGCCAATGTAATCGGTGGGGTACAATCGCCCAAGGCCCACCCTGACATACACGCCTACTCTCCCACCAGTGTGGGGTCCTCGAGGCTATGCATCACTCCTCGCAGCGATGAACATCTGCACAAAAAAAATTCACACACACAACTGTCCACTCGCGCTGACTTGCGAGAGCACGCGTCTTCGAATCCCCCATCGCCGGTGCCAGGAAGCAGCGCCGCTCCTCGCCTAGTCACGTCCGCTACGCTGACCAGAAGCAGCACAATTCATGACACGTTCAAAAGCAGCGATTCCCCTGAATCAATCGTATACGAACAGTCCTTTGGATTGGCTGTAATAGCCCATGGTGTGCCTGCCGAAGCTACGCCCAAAAAGTTACCAATCAAAAGCGACCGTAATACAGTTGAAACACTGCTGAGCAGGCGTCAAAGTGGGGCCTACTGGCCAACCAAGCGAGAACAGAGTCGCTCCCCTTCACCGCACAAGGTGAATCGTGATAGTTCTCTGACAATGACCTTTGAACCTCTCACATTGCGTACAGGGCACCCTAACAGCCACACTCCACCCCACAGAGAACGCGACACGTCAGTGTCCATGTCAGTCCAAACATCGCCGATGGTGTCGTGCGATGTTGTGCGCGACGTTCATGCGGTGTACCCGCCCGTGAGACGCGCCATGTCAATTGGCACAGCCATGGGCCATGGGTGTAACAGCAGCCGCGAGAGCATTGGTGTCTGCGGTGAGCCTTCCACTGATATCTGTTTGCCGTCGCTCGCTGGGCAGGTGCGCGCGAGAGGCGCTCTCTCAGCACGGCCCGCCAACCCCAACCGATTCTTCATCCGCACTAAATCCCTCCCCGATGCGCAAATCACCACTGCTCCAATAATAGCCCAATCGCGCAGTGCGGAGCCCGGCATGGCAGACCTGATGCAGAGATGGAACGGAAGACCTCCCAACGATAGTTCTCGGGACACCGTCGACAGTGGGCTTAAATCTCACGCGCAGCCGATCCGTCCGGATGCTATGACCTTCGACGCAACTGAAAATCATTCGGGAAATGATGAAGTAAGTCAATTAGAGAATGAGGCTAGAAATACCAGTGGAATTAGCAATGCTTATGCGCACCTTATCGTATTTGCATATGCAGTTGAGATGTGCGATGCTTCGTATGTGTGTGTGTATTTAGCCGCGTGTAATGTGTAGCGAGCAAGTGCGCATAAGTAACATGTATGTGCCTCAGGATTCTTTGCGTGTGCTCTGTGTGGCTATCGCCATTTACCGCAAATGTGTGTTTTGAGTCGATCTTCCCGATTGCACCAGTTAGTTGTGGATGAGAGAATTGTATCTAACAGACAGAATTTCAGGGGCCTACAACTGATCCCTACACGATACTAGTTCTTGCATGTCAAAATTTTGCCTCATGTGCAGAACTAACATATTTGGCTTTCGAAACAAATTATACGCACACGAACGGGCGTGGTCCATCGCAGTTTTGTATTCACGAAAGACCCACCTACATTGTCACAGCCGTTGCCATGGCGCAGCTCAATGGAGAAAGTCCTAACCATCAGGCGACTGCAGACGGTAGAGTCTGCGTCGCCAATGGTCTCGCGGTCACCGCGTTCTGTGGGCTCGAGTAGTTCTGTGGATTGTTATCTGACCTGTGTGCCCGAGGCGGTTCCTAACCCTCACACTGCTCCAAGTAGAGTGAGCGAATCCGTGATTTTCAAGAAAGGTCGGTGAAGTGCTCGGTTGCTTAGCCGAGTGGTTGGGCCTGTGTGTTTGCGTGCATATTTTGTTTTTGCGACGATTCTTGCGGGTTTCACCTGAAAATTGTATATAAAATTGTTGTCAAGTACTTTACTGTCCCTTGTCCGAAATACCAAGAATAATGCAACACCACAACTTGAACGTGTGAATGTATTTCCTTCGCTCTGTCCAGTGGGCCATTGTTTCACGAGACTCCTTGATACCTGCAACATCTGCAATTATAGTTGTAGTCAAAGTTTTAGGTTCCAATGCCTGAATAGTCGCTGATTGTATATTGTCAAGCCTACAGCTGATGCACATACCGCATGCAACACGCTAGATCTGCCGGCTTCTACTATCTCGTACCGCACAGGCTGCCTTCGATCGTTAGCTACTCTGTAACAGTATACATTTGTTTAAAACCATTGGTACGTATGAAGCGAGTGTGGTTCAGTGTTGCTAAACACTTTTATGCGGTGTATACTTGTAGATGTCCCGCATCTTGCTGATCCGCGGCAGGCACACAGACGCAGTTATTCGACCACCAGTATAGATTCTAGTCAGGCTGGCCTTTTGGACGCCGCACACCCGTCGAGTACTGTATATGGAAGATCCGCTTTAAGCGCAACAGGCAGTCCCAGGACTGCGCAGCATGGCCATGCCCATTCGCATACGGACGTGCGGCCAGGTATGTGGTTTACCAGTCGGACGACAGTGGTTTCATCCGTTTGCCTGTCTCTGTATAAAGCTAGAGGGTGCATGTAGCCTACAGCCAGTGACCTTAATGTCGCGAAGTAGAATCGAACCCGGGTGCTTTTGTTTTACGTTGAGCAAATTTATGACCGTGATTCAAGAGTGTATTTTTAAACGTTCTTTCAGCGGCCATGTTCAGTTGCACTCGTTACACATCCTGTGCTCCTTATATCCCGCATCTTCGTTAGACCAGTTTAAGTACAGAGGTCATAGCCAGAAATCATCAGTGAAAAAGAGATGATGTCGATTTCAGTCTCACTGCCAGTCCCACAGTTTATTCAATGTCTCGTCCAGCTGCCCTCATAGTCCCAATTAAAGTATGTGACTTCATCTCATGACAGTACAAGATTGAATCATAAGATTCATGTATCCATACTTAAGTATGTTGCCTTCGTAATCACAGAGTCGCTCGCCATGGTTGTAAATTTCATCTGCGCATCAGATCGCAGTTCCTCTATCGCCCAGAAAGTCGACTCACCGCGAAAGATCACCAGCAGACGCATCAGAAATGCTCTGCTCAGTCCTCGCATTTTCAGTCGAGCGAACTCAACTGGCGAAACACACCTCGACGTCTCGGGAAAGGGCCTTCTGTCTGCCACCGTGTCTGATAAGGTATAATCAATGCGAGTGCATTGCTTCATAGCCTGTGTTCTATGCTCTGTAGATTTTCCTGCCACTGCACATATCGCTCGAACAGAGGTGTTGCTGTAAAAGGATCAATTTGCGACCAAGTGGTGCGTTGGCTTTTGGAAGGCTCTCACTGCTTGTGGTGCATCACTGGCGACACTTTCGATGGACCACAGACTGTCATTGTTCACTTTTTCGTTTTAGTCGTGTTCTATCGTATGGCCAGAATTGTGTGCTTGAATCACAGTGTGGCTCATAAGAAATACGGCACAAATTTGGCGGAAACGTTTCGGAATAGATCACATGTCGTCTGTATAACAACGCCTTTTGGCGCATATGTGATGCACAGGCAGTTTATATAGTTGGCGTTTTTCACTCGTACGCTCATTGAGGGCCGGAACGCTTCTCCGATTAGTTCGATGCTATTGAGATATTATAATTTATGCACGGGGCAGCCGACTGTGTACATTGGTACCGAACTTGATATAGTGCTAGAGCAGTATCACACAAGCACGTAGACTAGCGTGTAAGGAAAAATTTGTTTGCACGCGATGATTCGCCCATAGTGTCTGCTTCATAGTCTAGCGATTGGATAGGCTACACTTAAATTCACTTTGATCCCTATCCCGTTTCTCATGTCACATGACAAACACAGACGATGAAGACGAAGCATCAAAACTCCGAGACAATCACCTTGGGAAACCTATTCCGACCTAGAAGTCGTACTAGCAGCTTGGATCATAAGCGTGCGCACGCATTAGCTGCGTCCATGATAAGCGACTACGAGCCGATGGCTATGAAAACTGACAAGGCGCCGTCGAACAATGCGAAGAGCTGGCGGCGGACAATGGGTCGCAATAGGAGTGATACTGGCACCGGAAAGTATCAGACAAACTCTACCAGCAAGACCGATCTACGCACTGATATATCATCGATAAGTTATGAAAACTCCAGCACTTATAGAAGGGATTTGAGAAGTACAAGTGATACTTCCATTTCCATCTCTCGTGAGGATATTAGCAGCACAAATCTTTATGACGACACTGCCGATCGAATCGATGATCGTGGCAAACTACACAGCAAAAGTGGTGTTGTCACTACAAATAACGGCAATCTGTCGAGCGACTTCAAGGAAAGTAATACGAAGGACGTCGATGGCGGTGGCAGAAGCTCCAGTGTCAAGTTCGACACCAGATTCATCACAGATGATGACTGCGGCAATATAGAAGACGGTAGTAGTAGAAACTACCGCAATAATATTTGTAGTAACCTTGCAAGTAGTGATAGTTGTGGTCAAAGCAATCAGGGTGAGAGCATCATTTATGGGAGCAACGCAAAACTCCTCGGGAAGAAGAGTTTGAGCGGCCCGACCCCACAAAACCAGATGGCTGCCCCACAGGCGACGTCTAAAGCGGCAATGTTTCGTCAGAAAAGCGACATTAGATCTGTGGGAGGTGCGTTGTCTAAGTCACGGAGTATGTTGGCCCGTGACGGCAGAGGTCAGAGTAAAGACAAAGAAAAGGACAAGGACAAGGACAAGTTAGACTTGTTCGCCAAGCGCTCGCGGGCTCTCACTGCTGGATCGCATCTGGGATTGGGGCTGAATGAAAAAGTCACCAGTGTGCTAAAGAGACTCATGTATAACGAGGTATGACTCGTATTGCATATGGTGACCAATATCATGTCTATGTGCAGAATTGCTGGCAATGTCGTGTGCAATGCATCTGTAGTTTGTACCTTGTTCTATTGCTCTGCCGCATTAACTTGTGATGGTAGTTGTACCTGGTGTCCTTTTCTCATTAATTTAGAATTTATGGACACGTCATGGGAATTTCTTGCGGTCCTTCGTTTTCATTAGCATCTTCTGACTGTCTCCCGACTGTACTGCGCGCCAAACGCCCTTCACATATTGTGAATGATGTATGGACCATATTTATTCCTCGATTCTGCGCACAATGCAAGACGTACAACACTGCGCAGGTATTGAGCTGGATCACTGGGTGTATATGTGCAGAAAATCTACACACGCCCTTCCCGTTTACATGTGCCTGCTTCAGGGTCCAGTCGCTATACACCAGTTGGCAAAGTATCTCAGTAACAATCAATTGGTCCACACAATATGCACAGGAAATTGGGCTCGATCTTTTTCAGGACCGAGATCCATTAACGGACAGATTGGAAGTAGGTATGGGCAATCGATACGCCGATGCGCCACAACTCAACGAGTTCATCTATCGCTTTAATTATGAGAGCTACTGGGTGGCCACGGAAATCTGTACTTTGGGAGGTTAGTCAGCGTAGAGTGTATGCTGTTGTCAGTGCCAGGGATTGAGTATGGTGTAGTCTATGTGCCTGCTGACGATTCGCGACCTGCATGGATAGGAAGCTTGACTGCACGCCTTTTGCGCAATGCTTGATTGCTATCGGTGTTCTTGGAGACAAACGTTGTCACCTTTTCTTCCATTGACGTATAAGAGTTGTACCTTTGATTAGTGACACTCCAACGGTCGCATTAATATTTAGTATGCTTGTCCGTTGACTTCATGAATCGAGTATAAAATTGTGTACCTATTGCTCACTTCCATGATCGCATGGTATCTTTGTTTTATTGGAAGTTGATGCGACATGGTAACTCGTGGCTCTGGAAGTATTAGTCTTAAGGGTTTTAGGATTAAATCCTGAAATCCTTCATCTGTTCACGGATGTTCTCATGTACTTAAAGTCTATGGCCATCACTTCCATGCTGATGTTTTTTTAGCCCGAATTTGATGCTTATCGTGTACTATACACTTTCAGATGATAGCCGGACACAGGCAAGATATATTGCCAAATTCTTAGCTATCGCCAAACGTTGTATCGAGTTACGAAACTACTACGGCGCCTTCGCTATTATGGGGTAAGTCTAAATTCAAATCGAGGACACTCGTAACGTTTTCTCGATTTTCAAATTGCATTTTGGCGTATACCATGGCAGACGCTCTGTGTTGAACATCATTGATATTAGCTGTAGTTTAGCAGAAGAAAGTATTCTCAAAAGCGTTGCTGTAGCCCGCTTTCTCACGTGTCCGTATCCACATATAAGCACGTGCAGTAGTTGTGCGCTTACCGACTTCTCAACTGTACAAAGCAAGCGAGTCCGCTCATCGTCTGCGTGTTTACTGATGCTTTTAAAATTTTGCTCTGGCAGTGGTCTTCGATTTCCTCCCGTACGCTCTCTCAGGGAGGCGTGGAAGTTGGTACCGCCATCTGTCATCAGCGATATCAAGAACTTTGAAGCTACTTACATGAATCCCAGGAGCAACATGAAAATGTATGGATGCTCATCATCATGGAACCTCGTATATAGTACATCCTAGACTATGCTACAATTACATATAGATCTCCTTTTTTTTGAAGGCCTTGTTGCACATGTAGTCTGATTTATTTGTAGACCCTGTGTTCAGTTGGCAGCTGATTCGAACTTATCTTCGCCTGTGGCACTATTTTGCAGCTCGTAATGCTATCATACTAAGTTTGTGTCTGGTTTTCTATAGATCATTCAATGACACCTCACGGTATGACTAGCAATTGTGCGATAGTTTGTACGAAAAAATCTCGCTCATCAACCAGTTGGGTTGGTTCTATGGACAAGTATTTTTTTGTTTCACCTGTCCATCACCCTCTAACACGTGTTGTTCCCCATCGAGCCTTATAGGCCTTAGGGTCTTATCGGGTGTTAATACGTGTATTTGAATGGCCGCCATTGAATTTACAGATATAGAAATGCCGTGCCATCGCCCGGGGACTTACCAGCCTTGCCGTTCGTGCCTTTATCTTTGAAGGTAATCACCAAACGTGTTGCATACAAATTCACACTGCTCATTCGTTGACTGCATACATTTTTTTTAAAGTGTCAAGTTTATGTAGTCGTTACTGGGTGCATATGGTCACATGACCAATTCTTATGTATGTGAATATATGCATGTAAGTGCATATTGTTTTTATATGTATGGGTCGACATAATCTTAAGGAATCCCAAGCAACACATTCAATTGTACACATGAACAGAGTGTATACACTCAGGAAAGTTACACCCTTATGTTTAGTACGTTTTCCAAGTCTGTAAGATGAATCGATACTATCACGGTCCAAAATGGAAACGCCTTGAAATTAATACAATGATCGCTGCATTATATCGGGTGCTCGGAAAGTTTTAGTTCATATTTAAATTGGTGCGAGTATCCTTTTGCTGGCTTTACTTCTATATATCGATGTCAAGATGGGTCTTTGTTCCTCTCACATATATTAGACACACATTGAAAATATGGGCACACACGTTTTTTTTAGTTTAATTTAAACGTTACTGTAGTATTTCATAAACTATAAATATGTACACTTCATGGTTGCTATACTATCTATCCCATGCGCACGTTTTATACTTTTCTGTTTGTATGTTTGTTTTTCGTGACTCTCATATCATGAGGATAAGATCACACTATTCTCTCATTGCCACGACTCAGTTGCGCATATGAGCTTACGAATACTTCGTTCATCCAAGCAATATTGTTCTCGATCCGACGTCAACCTATGACCTGCTGCATGATTGCTTACGAAATTGCCACACGTTCATTTTGAAACCATAACAAATTTCATCTTTGAGTGCCTGTGCCGATATATAACCTTTCAATCCTGATTGACTCATCAGTCTGATGTATTCCTCGTGCATTAGCATCTGACGATGTTCTTATAATCATCTCTATAATCACAGGACCTAGTTTTTATCAACGATGGTAATGAGAAAATGATACCAAACACCAAAATGTACAACTTCGATCGACTGAGAAGGATAGCAGAGATCTGCACGAGTTTGAACGCGTACGTCCGCAATCCTTTTGCTATACATCGAATATTTTGCAGAGTACATATACATAGTGAACTACATGACTGTTTATATACTGAAAGACTGGTACATGTGCTTGATTTCCGAGTTTTTGGGCCGCACTTTCGACACTATGTGGTTGCATGTGTATTGCATGTATTTACGCTAACACGTTAGTGTATGAGTATGATGGTATGTTGTGCATGTTTGTGTGTGCCCGTGTACTCCTATGGTATTAAATCTCAGTTGTTATCAGCCTATCAAGAAAGTGCGTGTTGCCCGGTTTGTAGTGTTTGCTTGGCAGCCTCCACTTATTGGAATCCATTCGAATTCGATCTACCTTGCTGAATTATTTTGATTGTGGACCACTTGTGTTTCTGGATTAACGCTCATTTGCACTCCATTGAACCGTTGTATGTCAACCAACTTTACAGGTACAAGCGTCCGACGTATCGAATAGCCAGGAACGAGGTGATCATCGGACAATTACTTACTGCCAAGATGACAACAAACCTAGACTACCTACGTATACTCAATACGAAAAATCCACCGCCCGAACGTATAGCGAGAGCTGTCAAGGCAGACAGAGATCAACGATTAGCTAGCCGATCGGAGAGAAATAATCCACGTTCACGCCTTAATAACGCTGGTAATTCATAGTAGCACAAAAGGCTTTACACGAGTATTTGTAATACAGTGTAAATCTGACGTCAATAGTAAAATTCTGGATACGAATAGTCTTTGCGATTAAAAACTCATCGCAGCAACAACCGCAGAAACCTACCAATTCTTTACTGCAATATATCCATGCGTTTTATATTTGAACCATGGAAGCCATCCGATGACTTCCCCATATTTATTTTTCACTTCCCCATATTTATTTTTCACGACGGACCTTTGATTCAAATTTTCGTCTCCGAAACGTAAATCTCGGTGACCAGTAGGTCACCAGCGTAGAACTGAATGCCACTTTCAAAAAACCCACAGACCCCACCAAAACGTTGACATGAAATTTGGATTTTCAATTTTGTTTTAAAAAAAAATCCAGTAGGGAGTCTGGGGTCCCACAGTCCCACAGTCCCACAGTCCCTCGTCAGCAAAAAATGTCGTGCCAGCCGTTTTTAACCAACGACTCCTTATCCAATGACCAATGGAAATTGGACATACAAAAATCGATCACAAACCTCTCTGCCCAGGTCAGTACTCTACAGGCCAATCTCAATCAAGTTTTGGGACCGGCTCTAACAACCCCGAACAATGATGGGCCCATCTCCAAGGAACCTTTGACTGATGACCAATGGAAATTAACCATACACCAAATGCTCACAAACCTCTGTACAAAAACAACCAACCTTGAATCCGAACTCCGGGACCTTAAATCCCAAACCCGTACACCTATAGATAAAGACACACCTGACACTTTCCGATTTGGCTCCACAAGCCCGCCTGCTCCGCCTGCAAAAAGACCGCGGTCACAGGCGCCCAATAGCAGCAGTGAGCCTCCCAGCTACCGCCCAAAAGTGAACAAACCTGCAAACCCGAGCCCTAAAAAACGCCCGACTACATCAGCTTCTCAGTCCCAGCCGCAGCCGCCAGTACCCGAACACCTTTTGACGAAAGTGGTGGGCCGCCCGATGCCGGACAAAACTCTTCATGAAATGGATGACATAACTCCGGTATGGCTCTTCTTCCGAGCAATATTCCCTAACGGCAAGCCCCCATCCCAATCAGTATTTGAAAAATACTGGCATGCCCAACCAGTCCTCAATCGCCACCACTTTCTTTGGTATCTTCCGTCTAAATCGGTATCTCAGCCAAATCGCCGCGGAAGCGCCACCAGTTTCATCCGCCTTTGTGTTCCTAGCGACACTGTCGCCCAGGTGAAACCGATTTAGGGTTTAGGGTTTTAGGTACCTTTATTTGTTTACACGCTATTGCTATATACAATGCCTGATGTCCGGGGTGGACTTGTGGCTACCGGCAGGTGTTGGCAGTTCCCGTGACCCTGCTTTTCAGGGGAGGGCGAACTGGACTGTCTAGGGGCTGAGTCTTTTGCGGTCTGTGGTTGTTGTACTTGTTGAGTTGTTTTCTTTGGCTGTAGTTTTGTTAGTGGTGTGGGTGTTTGACAACCGTAACTGGATTGACACAGAGTCTGTGAATAAGCTGTGACAGATATGCATATCGTTTCATTGAATATGAGGTATGATACAGTGGCTCACCAGTGTATCATACTCACTACCGCATCACCGGGTCGCGATGTGCGACTGTGCCTGCCGGTAGGCATTCAGGGAGGGTGTAGGCGGGACGGGGGGCGTTTCATCGCGCTGTGTTCGTTGATATATGTGCTATTCAACTTCAGGTCAATGCATATTTGTCGCAGGCATATTCGCCAGCGTCTGATCAAGTCCGGCGGAGTCACGCTACCACATATGTAGGATAGTGTAATGTCTATTGGGATGTCATTGTCTAAGTCCTGGTCAATGTCGAACAGGGGGTGTATGTGGTGGTTCGGGAGTTTGCGTGTCCAGTGCTGGGGCGCCGCTATGTAGGCGCTAGCCTCTGGATGTAGTGTGTTGAAGTCTATTTGCGGGTTATCTAGCCACAGTGTTCTATTGGCTTGCTCGAAACGACGTCTGCGGTCTAACGAAGGCCAAGTATAATCGTTCTGTGGGGTGTTCTGAGTCTACGAGGAGAGTGTGTACTATTGTGGTCATGAACCGTGGCACTGGGAACACACAGTTCAGCAGTACTTGGGGTGGTATGGGTCCTTTGTGCAAGTACACCAACTGGTCGTGTAGTGTGAGCATGTCTGTGTAGCGCTTACGGGTGCTAAGGGCGTCAAGTAAGTTGCTATCAACTACAATCTCTTTCTGTGATGAGATGAGTTTGGATATGTAGGGGAGCACGAGGGGACACTTGAAGTGTGATGTGGTGAAAGGTGTTTTGCTGCAGCCAATGCATGTGAGACCTGCCGGGGTCTTTTCTAGCGTGAACATATACCTGTTCGTGACGTACAGTGCGACTATCGTTGGTACTCTGAACAAGAGACTGCTGAAGCTGTGATGTTCGAGTGGCGTGTCGAGTCGGTACCGCTCTTCCTCGCCTGGGTAGATGAGTCCAAATCGGAGTTCGCGAGCCGCTTGTCGGTGTAGTGCGCTTTTCTTTTTGTTTGGTTTTCTGTTTGTGTATGCTTGTTTCAGTTTCCTGTATGTTATGAACGGAGGGTAGTGGAGTATGTTCTCGCGAGCGAGCATAGTAAGTCTCATAGGGATGAATATGGTTGCTTGTTTGCCCAGATATTCCTGTAGAGGATTTCTGTGTGACATACGAGTTATATGATTTATAAGACTCACGCACTGCCAAGTGCATAATGCCCGTGCGTTGAGGAGTCCACAGAACTGAATTTGTTTCAGCATAGTTGGTGTGGCTTTTGTTGGGGTCTTTTTGTGTGCGGCAGTGGAGAGAATAAATCCAAAGGCTTTATGGATTACGGTATCGAGCTTGTCGAGTTGTATATTGATTTGTGATGTGAGTGAGTAGTGTGATAGTGGGATGAAAGCAAGACCGTAAGTGATTTTCGAGAGTATGAATACTCGGAAGATCATGAGCTTGTTGTGTGGGTGTAGGTGGGTCCCAGCTCGGAAGCCAAGGGGGCCGCTGTGGCTTATGAATTCATTCAGATTATTGATGCGTGTTTCCAACATTTGTACAATGTCTATTCCCTTGGGTCCCATAGGGAATCCCAAGTATCTAACAGTGGGGTGTGCATCTATACCATTCAGTCCGAGCATGAACTTGTGTGCTAGTTTGGAATTTTGCGGTGCTACATATATCCATTTCTTTGGGTGGAATTCAACACCGATTTTTTAGGGTTTAGGGTTTAGGTACCTTTATTTGTTTACACGCTATTGCTATATACAATGGCTTGTGTCCGAAGACCTGTGGCGGCCGGCAGGTGTCGCAGTTTGTGCCTTAATCCCTGTTTTCTCAGGTAGAGGCTAACTGAACTGTCTAATGGCTGGGTTGTTGCGCTGCGTTTAGTTTGCTATGCGGCTTGGTTTCTTTGGGTATGTAGTTCTATGGGTTGTTTTAGTAGTAGTTTGTAAATCCTAACTGGTTGGAAACAAGTGCTGAGAATATACTATGACCGATTTGCATTTCGTATTACTGAATATGAGAGAGAGACCAGTAGCGGCACTACTGTCTCGGACTCACTACCGCATCACCGGGTTGCGATTTGCAACTGTGTCTGCCGGTAGGCGCTTAAGGCGGATGTGTTCTAGGAGGTGGGCGTTTCATCGCAGGATGTTTGTTGATATAATTGCTATTCAGCTTCAAGTCAATGCAAATCTGTCGTAGGCATATTTGCCAACACTTGGTAAAATCAGGTGGATCTAGACTGCTAGTGATATAGGAGAGAGTGATATCTATTGGGATGTTGTTTTCTAAATCCTGATCTATATCGAACAGGGGGTGAATGTGGTGGTTGGGTAGTGTGCGTTTCCAATACTGTGGTGTGATTATGTACGCTGCTGCCTCTGGGTGAAGCGTATTGAAATCTATTTGCGGATTATCAATCCACAGTACTCTATTGGGTTGCTGGCCACGATCTATACTAGCCAGTGATGGCCATATAAATTCATTGCCTGGGTGTGCACCATTTACACGTAACGTATGAACTACAGTAGTCATGAAACGCGGCACTGGAAACACTTTTTTTTCTATGAGTATGTTTGGTTCTATCGGTCCCTTGTGTATATATACTAGTTGATCGTGAATCGTTAGCATGTCTGTATAGCGCTTGCGACTACTAAGTGCATCTAGCAGTGTCTTATTAACTACTACGCCTTTCTGTGGTGCGATCAGTTTTTGACACAAACTCTAACACGAAGGGACATGTAAAGTGTGTGGGAGTGAACTTTCTAGCGCTACAGCCGATGCATGCGAGACCTGCCGGGGTCTTTTCTAGCGTGAAACAGAACCTGTGTAATATGTAGAACAGGAAGATCGTCGGAACTCGGAAGAGAAGACTGCTGAAGCTGTGATGTTCCAGCGGTGTGTCGAATCGGTAGCGTTCTTCTTCGCCGGGGTAGATGAGCCGAAATCTCAGCTCGCGTGCTGCCTCGCGGTGTAGCGCACCTTCTTCCTTGTTTGGTTTCTTTTTTTATAGAAAGTCTTCAATTGTCTGTATAGTTTATAATATGGATAAAAATAGATGTTCTCGCGAGCGAGCATGGTGAGTCCCATCGGGGTGAAAACGGATTTGCGTTTGTTCATATAGTCTTGCAGTGGATTTCTGATTGACATTCTACTAATATGATTGATTAAACTTACACATTGCCACTCACACAGTGCCTGAGCATCAAGCAAGCCACAAAATTTGATCGAATTACGCATAGTAGGTGTGAAACTCTTAGGCGGGTCTTTCTGTGCCGCTGTGGATGTAATATATCCTACAGCACGATGGAGCACAAAGTTTAGTTGGAATAACTGTTTGTCTATCACTTCAGTGAGTGATTTATCGGCTAAAGGGATAAAACAGAGTCCATAAGTGATTTTGGAGAGTATAAACACTCGAAAAAATTATCAGCTTGTTATGCGGGTGCAAGTGATCCCCAGCTCGAAAGCCGAAAGGACCGCTATCGGTTATTGCATTACTGAGCGTGGTGGTTCTATTTGCAAGCATCTCTACTATATTGATTCCTTTTGGGCTCATTGGAAACCCAAGGTATCGCGCAGTCTTAGTGGATTGTATACTACATTGATCGAGCACAAATGTAAATCGGTCCTTTGGGTTTTCTGGTGCTATGTATAGTGACTTTAGTGGGTGGAACTCAACACCAGAACGTCTGCCCCACACAGCTGCGAGATTAAGACACTGCTGTAGTTTCAGGGTGTTTCGATTGTATAGTGACATGTCATCTACCCAACCGAGAAACCCATTGGGGTCGACTTTCTCGAGACTGTCTAAGAGTGGGTCTATATATATATTTAAATAATGTAGGGGCTATTGGGTCGCCCTGGGTCAATCCATTCTTTCGAGCGAATTTTGGACCCAACACTTGCTGGTACGTAACGCGCGAAGTCACATTGAGATACATATTTTTTGAACAAACTGATGAGTTGTGTGGGTACATGTCTATTGTGTAGTAAACGCCACAACCTGTCCAATCGCACAGAATCGTATGCTTTCTTAATGTCTAGGAATATCTGATGTGTAGGTGCATCTGTAGGATTGGCCTGGTTTATATATTTCGTGTAATGTCAGTGCGTGTGTAAAGCAAGAATAGCCGGATTTGAATCCACCTTGTCTTTTGTGTGTTTTAAATGCATCTAATTTGTTAATATGACTGAGCAACACGATTTGGAAGATGCGTCTTAATATCTGGGTGAGCGTTATAGGTCGGAATTGCTCTGGACCTAACGGTATATCAATCTTAGGGATAGGTACTATAAGAGTGCATAGCCATGCATCAGGTATCTCTCCCGTGTGAAGTATCTTAGTGAATAACAGGTGCAACACCTTGAGAATTGGCGATTTGGGATTGGGTTTCCCTGGTCTTTGTGGCCTCTAGGGTACGGTTCTATTGCAGCTTTTAAGAGATCGATATGTATGCCATCCGGGCCTGAGCCTTTTCGACTATCGTATCTCAAAATTGCATCCATAATATTTCCTGTAGTGAAAACATCATGGTCTATCGGGATAAATTCTGAGTGTGTTTTCTCTGGTATCTTGTAGAAGGCATCTCTGTTGAATAACTTTTCTAAAAAAACGAACTAATAATATGTGCAGTTGGTTCTGTGGTATTTGGTATAGTGGGTTGTCTTGTTCTAGATTTTCGCTGTTTAGAGAACAACCTGACTATAGCATCATTGGGTACTCGTTCTGTGGAGCGGAGGGGTGTGCATGATCTATGAGGATTACTTTCTAAGAAGTAACCGTAGAAACAGCCTTGTGCTCGTTTCCAAAACTGATTGATTATAGAGTCGTATATGATTTTGATATCATTCTGATCTGAGTTCTGAACTCGTTTGATCCATGTCTTAGCAAACACCCGAATTCTGGCGCAAAATGTACGTGTATAGCGCACATTTTTTTGCAGTTATAGGTTCGAATGCGATATCTGTTGTAGCCCTGAGATGGCATACATTCTATGTCTGCAGGTTTAGTGTGTACTGTCTGAGTATCTGGTGATTCAATTTGTATTGCAAATACCCACTCGTGGTCTGTCCTGAGCCCGATATCTTTACAACGTATAAGAGATAGTGATGTCTTTGTGCGTGCTTGTGCATATACGTGATCGACCCGTATATTCCCAGATTGCGATGGGAGTACATGATCTAGCCTATGTAGTCGTGTGTAGAATTCAATCGATTCTCTGCGCGCAGGAGAAATGATTTTATCGTCGCCATATTCGATATCACGAAAATTCATGTCGCCACACAACACGTGTGTTTGCAATTCAGAGATAATAGCACATTATATACATCATCCCCTAGGGATGGCGCCAAATATACACAAGCAACAGTCACTGCGCGAAACGTGAAAGCCACGAAATATTGATTAAAAGCGTGGAGTCTAAATTGATATGCATTGTGTCTACTAATCACGGCAACACCGTTATTTCTGCCCCGCGATGAGCACTGGCCGAAGGCGGTGAGGCGTAGATCAGATTTGTCTTAGTATTATTACACACAGCATTCAAACGATCGGTATAGCCCCAGGTCTCTACTAAACACAGGGCATCGCATTGACTGCAAAGTGAGCGTATTATTTCGTATTGTTTAGCTACATTCATTAGAGAATTTAGATTGACATAATACACGAGAATGTCACTCATTGCGATTTCATCTTACTATCAGTACGGGTTTGTATAAAGTCAGAGAGTTCCTTTCTCGTTTCTGGATCACTGATTGGTGGTGAGTTAAACCCATCTCCTAAGACTGCGACCAATTCATCTTCAGATAGAGTATCTAACGATTCATCATCATTGCCTTCGAGTCTAGTTCTAGCTCGTTCGTTATCGCTATCGCTTTGACACTTACGTTTGAGGTATGACGATAATTTAGTGATCTCTGATTGTACTTCCATATGATCACTCTCTGACCTAGCAGATGTTTGTATATCTGCGGGCGAACTAATAGTTATGGCGAGTGTTTTTTGGTATATTGGAACTTTAGGTTTTAGTTGTTTCGGAATCTGTAGAATTTGGGTTTTAGATTTAGGCTGTTTTGGATCGTCGGGTACTATACAATGGCAGGTATCCGAGCACTCTAGCGGCACTGGGGTGTCACAGTTTGTCACGTTCTAATCCACTGTTTTTAAGCAGGTAGAGGCTAAAACTGAACGTGCTCCATGGCTGGCGATAGGCTGCGTTTACATTCATAGGGCTTGGTTTCTTTGGGTATGTAGTTCTATGGGTTGTTTTAGTAGTAGTTTATAAATCCTAACTGGTTGGAAACAAGTGCTGAGAATATATCTATGTAAAGATTTGCATGTAAGTATGGGATATTTTTGAATAAGAGAGAGAGACCAGTAGCGGCACTACTGTCTAGGACTGTTTACCGGTCACCGGGTTGCGATCCATCCAGCTGTGTCTGCCGGTAGCAGGCAGCGCTTAGTGCAGATGTGTTTTAGGATCCTGACGATTCATATAGCAGGATGTTTGTTGATATAAAGCTATTCAGCTTCAAGTCAATGCAAATCTGTCGTAGTTTGATTTGCCAACACTTCTTTAAATGATTTGGATCCAGACCTTTGCTAGTGTCCGATTGTGATATCTATTGGGAAGTTGGGGAAATCAGTGGTGTTCATATCGAATAGGTGTGAATGTGGTGGTTGTGTTGTGTTGTTTGTGTATTTAGGGTTTTAGCTGGTCATCTCTAAGTTTTAGGGTTTAGGGTTTTTTTTAGGGTTTTAGGGTTTTAGGGTTTTTAGGTTTTAGGGTTTAGGTACCTTTATTTGTTTACACGCTATTGCTATATACAATGGCTTGTGTCCGAAGACCTGTGGCGGCCGGCAGGTGTCGCAGTTTGTGCCTTAATCCCTGTTTTCTCAGGTAGAGGCTAACTGAACTGTCTAATGGCTGGGTTGTTGCGCTGCGTTTAGTTTGCTATGCGGCTTGGTTTCTTTGGGTATGTAGTTCTATGGGTTGTTTTAGTAGTAGTTTGTAAATCCTAACTGGTTGGAAACAAGTGCTGAGAATATACTATGACCGATTTGCATTTCGTATTACTGAATATGAGAGAGAGACCAGTAGCGGCACTACTGTCTCGGACTCACTACCGCATCACCGGGTTGCGATTTGCAGCTGTGTCTGCCGGTAGGCGCTTAGGGCGGATGTGTTCTAGGAGGTGGGCGTTTCATCGCAGGATGTTTGTTGATATAATTGCTATTCAGCTTCAAGTCAATGCAAATCTGTCGTAGGCATATTTGCCAACACTTGTTAAAATCAGGTGGATCTAGACTGCTAGTGATATAGGAGAGAGTGATATCTATTGGGATGTTGTTTTCTAAATCCTGATCTATATCGAACAGGGGTGAATGTGGTGGTTGGGTAGTGTGCGTTTCCAATACTGTGGTGTGATTATGTACGCTGCTGCCTCTGGGTGAAGCGTATTGAAATCTATTTGCGGATTATCAATCCACAGTACTCTATTGGGTTGCTGGCCACGATCTATACTAGCCAGTGATGGCCATATAAATTCATTGCCTGGGTGTGCACCATTTACACGTAACGTATGAACTACAGTAGTCATGAAACGCGGCACTGGAAACACTTTTTTTATATGAGTATGTTTGGTTCTATCGGTCCCTTGTGTATATATACTAGTTGATCGTGAATCGTTAGCATGTCTGTATAGCGCTTGCGACTACTAAGTGCATCTAGCAGTGTCTTATTAACTACTACGCCTTTCTGTGGTGCGATCAGTTTTGACACAAACTCTAACACGAAGGGACATGTAAAGTGTGTGGGAGTGAACTTTCTAGCGCTACAGCCGATGCATGCGAGACCTGCCGGGGTCTTTTCTAGCGTGAAACAGAACCTGTGTAATATGTAGAACAGGAAGATCGTCGGAACTCGGAAGAGAAGACTGCTGAAGCTGTGATGTTCCAGCGGTGTGTCGAATCGGTAGCGTTCTTCTTCGCCGGGGTAGATGAGCCGAAATCTCAGCTCGCGTGCTGCCTCGCGGTGTAGCGCACCTTCTTCCTTGTTTGGTTTCTTTTTGGTATAGAAAATCTTCAATTGCCTGTATAGTTTATAATATGGATAAAAATAGATGTTCTCGCGAGCGAGCATGGTGAGTCCCATCGGGGTGAAAACGGATTTGCGTTTGTTCATATAGTCTTGCAGTGGATTTCTGATTGACATTCTACTAATATGATTGATTAAACTTACACATTGCCACTCACACAGTGCCTGAGCATCAAGCAAGCCACAAAATTTGATCGAATTACGCATAGTAGGTGTGAAACTCTTAGGCGGGTCTTTCTGTGCCGCTGTGGATGTAATATATCCTACAGCACGATGGAGCACAAAGTTTAGTTGGAATAACTGTTTGTCTATCACTTCAGTGAGTGATTTATCGGCTAAAGGGATAAAACAGAGTCCATAAGTGATTTTGGAGAGTATAAACACTCGAAAAATCATCAGCTTGTTATGCGGGTGCAAGTGATCCCCAGCTCGAAAGCCGAAAGGACCGCTATCGGTTATTGCATTATTGAGCGTGGTGGTTCTATTTGCAAGCATCTCTACTATATTGATTCCTTTTGGGCTCATTGGAAACCCAAGGTATCGTGCAGTCTTAGTGGATTGTATACTACATTGATCGAGCACAAATGTAAATCGGTCCTTTGGGTTTTCTGGTGCTATGTATAGTGACTTTAGTGGGTGGAACTCAACACCAGAACGTCTGCCCCACACGGCTGCGAGATTAAGACACTGCTGTAGTTTCAGGGTGTTTCGATTGTATAGTGACATGTCATCTACCCAACCGAGAAACCCATTGGGGTCAACTTTCTCGAGACTGTCTAAAAGTGGGTCTATATATATATTAAATAATGTAGGGGCTATTGGGTCGCCCTGGGTCAATCCATTCTTTCGAGCGAATTTTGGACCCAACACTTGCTGGTACGTAACGCGCGAAGTCACATTGAGATACATATTTTTTGAACAAACTGATGAGTTGTGTGGGTACATGTCTATTGTGTAGTAAACGCCACAACCTGTCCAATCGCACAGAATCGTATGCTTTCTTAATGTCTAGGAATATCTGATGTGTAGGTGCATCTGTAGGATTGGCCTGGTTTATATATTCGTGTAATGTCAGTGCGTGTGTAAAAAGCAAGAATAGCCGGATTTGAATCCACCTTGTCTTTTTTGTGTGTTTTAAATGCATCTAATTTGTTAATATGACTGAGCAACACGATTTGGAAGATGCGTCTTAATATCTGGGTGAGCGTTATAGGTCGGAATTGCTCTGGACCTAACGGTATATCAATCTTAGGGATAGGTACTATAAGAGTGCATAGCCATGCATCAGGTATCTCTCCCGTGTGAAGTATCTTAGTGAATAACAGGTGCAACACCTTGAGAATTGGCGATTTGGGATTGGGTTTCCCCTGGTCTTTGTGGCCTCTAGGGTACGGTTCTATTGCAGCTTTTAAGAGATCGATATGTATGCCATCCGGGCCTGAGCCTTTTCGACTATCGTATCTCAAAATTGCATCCATAATATTTCCTGTAGTGAAAACATCATGGTCTATCGGGATAAATTCTGAGTGTGTTTTCTCTGGTATCTTGTAGAAGGCATCTCTGTTGAATAACTTTTCTAAAAAACGAACTAATAATATGTGCAGTTGGTTCTGTGGTATTTGGTATAGTGGGTTGTCTTGTTCTAGATTTTCGCTGTTTAGAGAACAACCTGACTATAGCATCATTGGGTACTCGTTCTGTGGAGCGGAGGGGTGTGCATGATCTATGAGGATTACTTTCTAAGAAGTAACCGTAGAAACAGCCTTGTGCTCGTTTCCAAAACTGATTGATTATAGAGAGTCGTATATGATTTTGATATCATTCTGATCTGAGTTCTGAACTCGTTTTATCCATGTCTTAGCAAACACACCGAATTCTGGCGCAAATGTACGTGTATAGCGCACATTTTTTGCAGTTATAGGTTCGAATGCGATATCTGTTGTAGCCCTGAGATGGCATACATTCTATGTCTGCAGGTTTAGTGTGTACTGTCTGAGTATCTGGTGATTCAATTTGTATTGCAAATACCCACTCGTGATCTGTCCTGAGCCCGATATCTTTACAACGTATAAGAGATAGTGATGTCTTTGTGCGTGCTTGTGCATATACGTGATCGACCCGTATATTCCCAGATTGCGATGGGAGTACATGATCTAGCCTATGTAGTCGTGTGTAGAATTCGATCGATTCTCTGCGCGCAGGAGAAATGATTTTATCGTCGCCATATTCGATATCACGAAAATTCATGTCGCCACACAACACGTGTGGTTTGCAATTCAGAGATAATAGCACATTATATACATCATCCCCTAGGGATGGCGCCAAATATACACAAGCAACAGTCACTGCGCGAAACGTGAAAAGCCACGAAATATTGACTAAAAGCGTGCAATCTAAATTGATATGCATTGTGTCTACTAATCACGGCAACACCGTTATTTCTGCCCCCCGCGATGAGCACTGGCCGAAGGCGGTGAGGCGTAGATCAGATTTGTATTAGTATTATTACACACAGCATTCAAACGATCGGTATAACCCCAGGTCTCTACTAAACACAGGGCATCGCATTGACTGCAAAGTGAGCGTATTATTTCGTATTGTTTAGCTACATTCATTAGAGAATTTAGATTGACATAATACACGAGAATGTCACTCATTGCGATTTCATCTTACTATCAGTACGGGTTTGTATAAAGTCAGAGAGTTCCTTTCTCGTTTCTGGATCACTGATTGGTGGTGAGTTAAACCCATCTCCTAAGACTGCGACTAATTCATCTTCAGATAGAGTATCTAACGATTCATCATCATTGCCTTCGAGTCTAGTTCTAGCTCGTTCGTTATCGCTATCGCTTTGACACTTACGTTTGAGGTATGACGATAATTTTTGTGATCTCTGATTGTACTTCCATATGATCACTCTCTGACCTAGCAGATGTTTGTATATCTGCGGGCGAACTAATAGTTATGGCGAGTGTGTTTGTTATATTGGAACTAGTGGTTGTTGTTTCGGAATCTGTAGAATTTGCTTTAGATTTAGGCTGTGTTGGATCGTCGGGTACTCTACTGAGCAGGTATGCGAGCACTCTAGGGTACTGGGGTGGACATTTCTCACGTTCTAGTGCACTTTTATAAGCGGTGGTTAAACGAGTACGTGCTCCATTGATTGCGATAAGGATTGGTCACATTCATAGGGTCGGCGCCTTTGTTTGTACGCCAGCCGCGTGCTAATAGAATCTGTTTGGTTTTAGAACTAAAGCGTGCAGGAACGACTAATTCAACTGCGCTTCGATCTTTGTAAAGATACGAAGCGTGTAAGATGAGGATATTTTTCAATAAGTGAAAGTTCCATAGCCATTTCGATAGGTGTTTGTTGGTTGGAAGTGATCCATCCTCTAAAGCGTGAGTGTTGCAGTTAAAGTATAGTGCAGAGAGCTCCCAGTGATCCTGACAATCCCAAATAGATGGGGGGTTTGCTTGGCTTAAAGAGAGCTTCCTGTGCCTCTCGAGAGGATGGGCTTCTAGTTTGATTGAGCATTTCTTTAAATGATTTCGGTCCAGGCCTTTGCTTCGGGTCCGATTGTGATTCCTTAAATTGGGGAAATCAGTGGTGTTCATGGTTGGCATAGGTGTATGTGTGTCTGTTGTGTTGGTTGCTTGGTGTAGTTTGCGTTTGAGCTGTTCATTCTCTACTTTGAGTTGATTGTTCTGTTCTTGTAAGAGACTATAAGCAGACTCAAGTCTATTCAGGCGCTCTTCAACACTTTTCTCACCACTTACCTTGGTGTTGCCTTTCTCAGATGTACGTACCTTATTGACATTTTCCTCTAGTTGAGATATCTTCACGTTGATCGGCTTGAGTGCTGTTTCCATTGTCGCTCGGATCAGGCTTGCTAGATCGTCCCCGTAAAGAGGTATGGCCCCGGCCATGGCGTCGTCAACTTATGACTAGCCCTTTTGCCGGCCAAAATCAACCGGCTGTGGTCTAAATGGTATTTCGGTACTTTGTTGATGTGGTGGTCACGTGTTCAATTCTTGGTGTGGGAAATTTTCTTGGCGATTTTGGGGGTTTGGGTGTTTCTATTGTTTGGCGTTCACTTTCGCACTGTTGATGTTGTGTTCACGTCTAAAAGATTTTCAGTTTAAAATTTTAAAATTTTAAAATTTAAAATTTTGAAATTTATAAATTTAAAATTTAAATATAAATTTAAAATTTAAAATTTCAAAATTTAAATTTAAAATTTAAAATTTAAATTTAAATAAATTTAAAATTAAAATTTAAATTTTAAAATTTCAAATTTAAAATTTAAAAGTTTAAAATTTAAAATTTAAAATTTAAATTTAAAATTTAAATTTATAAAATTTCAAAATTTAAATTATAAAATTTAAAATTTAAAAAAATTTAAAAAATTTTTAAAATTTAAAATTTAAAATTTAAAATTTAAATATTAAAATTTAAAATTTAAAATTTAAAAATTAAATTAAATTTCAAATTTAAAATTTAAATAAAATTTAAAATTTAAAATTTAAAAATTTAAAATTTAAAATTTAAATTTAAAATTTAAAATTTAAAATTTAAAAAAAAGTTTAAAATTTAAAATTTAAAATTTAAAATTTAAAATTTAAAAAATTTATTAAAATTTAAAATTTAAAATTTAAAATTTAAAATTTAAATTTAAATTTTAAATTTAAAATTTAAAATTTAAAATTTAAAAAATTAAAATTTAAATTTTAAAATTTAAAATTTAAAATTTAAAATTTAAAGTTTTAAAAAATTTAAAATTTAAAATTTAAAATTTAAAATTTAAAATTTTAAAATTTAAAATTTAAAATTTAAAATTTAAAATTTAAAATTTAAATTTAAAATTTAAAATTTTAAAATTTAAAATTTAAAATTTAAAATTTAAAATTTAAAATTTAAATTTTTAAAATTTAAAATTTAAAATTTAAATTTAAAATTCAAAAAATTTAAATTTAAAATTTAAAATTTAAAATTTAAATTTTAAAATTTAAAATTTTAAAATTTAAAATTTAAAATTTAAAATTTAAAATTTAAAATTTAAATTTTTAAAATTTAAAATTTAAAATTTAAAATTTAAAAAGTTTAAAATTTAAAATTTAAAATTTAAAATTTAAAATTTAAAATTTAAAATTTAAGAATTTAAAATTTTTAAAATTTAAAATTTAAAATTTAAATTTAAGTTTATTTAAAATTTAAAATTAAAAAAAAATTTAAATATAAAATTTAAATTTAAAATTTAAAGATTTAAATTTCAAATTTAAAATTTAAAATTTAAAATTTAAAATTTAAAATTTAAAATTTAAAAAAATTTAAATTTAAAATTTAAAATTTAAAATTTAAAATTTAAAATTTAAAAAAAATTTAAAATTTAAAAAAATTTAAATTTAAAATTTAAAAAATTTAAAAAAATTTAAATTTAAAATTTAAAATTTAAAATTTAAAATTTATTTAAAATTTAAAATTTAAATTTAAAATTTAAAATTTAAAATTTAAAATTTCAAAATTTAAATTTAAATTTAAAATTTAAATTTAAAATTTAAAATTTAAAATTTAAAATTTAAATTTAAAATTTAAAATTTAAATTTAAAATTTAAAATTTAAAAATTTAAATTTAAAATTTAAAATTTAAAATTTAAAATTTAAAATTTAAAATTTAAAATTTAAAATTTAAAATTTAAAATTTATTTAAATTTAAAATTTAAAATTTAAAAATTTAAAATTTAAAATTTAAAATTTAAAATTTAAAAAATTTAAAATTTAAAATTTAAAATTTAAAATTTAAAATTTAAAAATTTAAAATTTAAAATTTAAAATTTAAAAATTTAAAATTTAAATTTAAAATTTAAAATTTAAAATTTAAAATTTAAAATTTAAAATTTAAAATTTAAAATTTAAAAAGTAAAATTTAAAATTTAAAATTTAAAATTTAAAATTTAAAATTTAAATTTAAAATTTAAAATTTAAAATTTAAAATTTAAAATTTAAAATTTAAAATTTAAAATTAAAATTTAAAATTTAAAATTTAAATTTATTTAAAATTTAAAATTTAAAATTTAAAATTTAAAATTTAAAATTTAAAATTTAAAATTTAAAATTTAAAATTTAAAGTTTAAAATTTAAAATTTAAAATTTAAAAAATTTAAAAAAATTTAAAATTTAAAATTTAAAATTTAAAATTTAAAATTTAAAATTTAAAATTTAAAATTTAAAATTTAAAATTATAAAATTTAAAATTTAAAATTTAAAATTTAAAATTTAAAATTTAAAATTTAAAATTTAAAATTTAAAATTTAAAATTTAAAATTTAAAATTTAAAATTTAAAATTTAAAATTTAAAATTTAAAATTTAAAATTTAAAAAGTTAAATTTAAAATTTAAATTTAAAATTTAAAATTTAAAATTTAAAATTTAAAATTTAAAATTTAAAATTTAAAATTTAAAATTTAAAATTTAAAATTTAAAATTTAAAATTTAAAATTTAAAATTTAAAATTTAAAATTTAAAATTTAAAATTTAAAATTTAAAATTTAAAATTTAAAATTTAAAATTTAAAATTTAAAATTTAAAATTTAAAATTTAAAATTTAAAATTTAAAATTTAAAATTTAAAATTTAAAATTTAAAATTTAAAATTTAAAATTTAAAATTTAAAATTTAAAATTTAAAATTTAAAATTTAAAATTTAAAATTTAAAATTTAAAATTTAAAATTTAAAATTTAAAATTTAAAATTTAAAATTTAAAATTTAAAATTTAAAATTTAAAATTTAAAATTTAAAATTTAAAATTTAAAATTTAAATTTAAGATTTAAAATTTAAAATTTAAAATTTAAAATTTAAAATTTAAAATTTAAAATTTAAAATTTAAAATTTAAAATTTAAAATTTAAAATTTAAAATTTAAAATTTAAAATTTAAAATTTAAAATTTAAAATTTAAAATTTAAAATTTAAAATTAAAATTTAAAATTTAAAATTTAAAATTTAAAATTTAAAATTTAAAATTTAAAATTTAAAATTTAAAATTTAAAATTTAAATTTTAAAATTTAAAATTTAAAATTTAAATTTAAAATTTAAAATTTAAAATTTAAAATTTAAAATTTAAAATTTAAATTTAAAATTTAAAATTTAAAATTTAAAATTTAAAATTTAAAATTTAAAATTTAAAATTTAAATTTAAAATTTAAAATTTAAAATTTAAAATTTAAAATTTAAAATTTAAAATTTAAAATTTAAAATTTAAAATTTAAAATTTAAAATTTAAAATTTAAAATTTAAAATTTAAAATTTAAAATTTAAAATTTAAAATTTAAAATTTAAAATTTAAAAATTTAAAATTTAAAATTTAAAATTTAAAATTTAAAATTTAAAATTTAAAATTTAAAATTTAAAATTTAAAATTTAAAATTTAAAATTTAAATTTAAAATTTAAAATTTAAAATTTAAAATTTAAAATTTAAAATTTAAAATTTAAAATTTAAAATTTAAAATTTAAAATTTAAAATTTAAAATTTAAAATTTAAAATTTAAAATTTAAAATTTAAAATTTAAAATTTAAAATTTAAAATTTAAAATTTAAAATTTAAAATTTAAAATTTAAAATTTAAAATTTAAAATTTAAAATTTAAAATTTAAAATTTAAAATTTAAAATTTAAAATTTAAAATTTAAAATTTAAAATTTAAAATTTAAAATTTAAATTTAAAATTTAAAATTTAAAATTTAAAATTTAAAATTTAAAATTTAAAATTTAAAATTTAAAATTTAAAATTTAAAATTTAAAATTTAAAATTTAAAATTTAAAATTTAAAATTTAAAATTTAAAATTTAAAATTTAAAATTTAAAATTTAAAATTTAAAATTTAAAATTTAAAATTTAAAATTTAAAATTTAAAATTTAAAATTTAAAATTTAAAATTTAAAATTTAAAATTTAAAATTTAAAATTTAAAATTTAAAATTTAAAATTTAAAATTTAAAATTTAAATTTAAAATTTAAAATTTAAAATTTAAAATTTAAAATTTAAAATTTAAAATTTAAAATTTAAAATTTAAAATTTAAAATTTAAAATTTAAAATTTAAAATTTAAAATTTAAAATTTAAAATTTAAAATTTAAAATTTAAATTTAAAATTTAAAATTTAAAATTTAAAATTTAAAATTTAAAATTTAAAATTTAAAATTTAAAATTTAAAATTTAAAATTTAAAATTTAAAATTTAAAATTTAAAATTTAAAATTTAAAATTTAAAATTTAAAATTTAAAATTTAAAATTTAAAATTTAAAATTTAAAATTTAAAATTTAAAATTTAAAATTTAAAATTTAAAATTTAAAATTTAAAATTTAAAATTTAAAATTTAAAATTTAAAATTTAAAATTTAAAATTTAAAATTTAAAATTTAAAATTTAAAATTTAAAATTTAAAATTTAAAATTTAAAATTTAAAGTTTAAAATTTA
>LUCW03000999.1:0-12834 GCA_001586965.3 Sphaeroforma sirkka | reverse complement strand
TCGTTAGAGAGTTCTGCCTAATCCTGAGGATGAGGAAGTGAGAACTAGACATACTGTCTCGCCACGCTCTGGTATGCAAGTCCTTGGAGGACCGTCTATTGAATGACCGACCTTGACGATAGGAAAGCGGATAACATTCTCCGCTATCTAATCGATAACAAGAGAAAGGAAATAGACACCATCTTGGCAATTAGCAGCCCGTAGCACTGGAGCATGAGCCTCGTGAACACTTAGAACCAAGCTTTAGTGCCAGGCAGGTAACGCGCAGGCTGAGGGCCTCTGATTTCTCTACTAATGAGAGTACAGTGAAGAGACACTGAAGGCCTTGACCAACTTAAGGAGTCTTGCCAGCCCATAGATAAGCAGATGATGAATGCCTTTATTCATTATTTGTGAGCCATGAATATGAACCATCTTGAAGGTTTCATGAGCCCAACTGGAAAGCCCTACCCCGGCAACCAGTTGCGTGATAATATACTTAACACCTTTTTTTGAAGATGCACGTGACCGTGAACTTCTAGAGTCTCGCAAGTTCTTTGCGAACGATACCACTATTATTCGAGGTGCCTAGCTCATATGACACATATGAATACTGGATGGGTGGTCAAAATTTAATACTCGGGCGAATATTTATTAATTTGTCAGGATGATGGAGACTCTGGGAGCTAACCTCTTTAAGAAAGTCAATGATGACATCATCGCCTATGGTGATTTTATGATCTATGCCTTGGTCTGTCTTTGAGAAGATAGTACACAAGCATACCAATTCCTCTACTAGAGTAATTTAGTACCACGAGCTACACCCAGCCCACTAAGCGAAACGCGTAGAGATTAATACTGCGCGTAGTACTAAGAAACCTCGCACCACTTACTGGAGGGGGGGTACATCAGCTCTACTTCTACCGAACCGAAAGGTGATAAGAAGGTGAGAGCGCCTTTGCAAGAAGTGTGGTTACAACCTCACAAAACGTAATGGCAAGTGGAATGGTAGACACGACCCTGTTAAGTGTGCACCAGGCAAGCCAGATTTTGGACACTATATGAAAGAGTGTGCTACTTGCAAGGGTACTAACGGTTGGCACAAAGAGGATTGCAAGGACTTACCAGACGTCCAAGCTAAGCACTGACAGTACCATATGTGCGCACTAGAGCAAGATTATGAGAAAATGTTCAATAAAATCTATACCAAAGGATATGAACGTATCTTTCAAACAGTTTTCGTAAATGGAGAAAAAAGTTATGGCACTATTTGATCCAGGGGCTGAAGTCTCTGCTATCTCATGCCGAGTAGCCTACGCTACAGATATGGCTGTCCATAACGAAACAACTGATTTTATCTTGGGAAATGGCAAAGTTACTACTTGCGAACAAGCCATTGACTATGCACACATAATGCTGTCAGATAGAAGAGAAGTGAAGACTCACCTAATCGTTACTGACATGTCTCAGAAATACGATTTAATTATAGGTATGACTGATCTTCTCAGTTTAGGTATAACACTCACTGGTCTGCCTAATGGGCTAGACCCGAATAAAGATCAGTCAGATGATAATATGTTAAAGATACCTAAACCTCCGGAAGGTGAAGCAAAGGATATGATTCCGCACTTCACCGATATAATTATGGACTTAATTATACAAAACAGGAAGATTGCAATAACTGACTGGTGTATGTTTAAGTTCTCTAATGGGTACGTTAGACTTGACTTAACAAACGTCGACTTCTCTAAGTTAAAGTGTCCTTCACATAACTACGTGAGTTGGAGACACAAAGACGTTGTCAAAACCCAAATCGAAGATTGGTTAAAACAGGGTCTAATTGAAATCAAGTATGATGCAACCCCAGTTAACTTAGCTCTCTTAGCGGTCGATCAATATAAATCTGATGGAACGTTTAGTAAAACAAGAGTAGTACTAGACCTGTCGCCAATCAACAAACTAATTCCGCAACATAGTTTTCCCTTACCTAAGATAAGCGAGATACTACGCAAAATGGAGGTGCGACTATCTTTCCAAGATAGACTTAAAAGCTGCATTCCATCAACTACAGATATATGAGCCTCATAGGAAATACTTTTCCTTTACTTGGCAAGGTAAGAAGTACCAGTTTAAAGGTGCACCTGAAGGCTTACACATGTTACCTTCTTTCTTCCAACAAGTTATGATGGAACTATTTGCGGACCTGTCGTATAACGGATCAGTCTATTTAGATGATATAGTTATCTTTACAAAGACAGCACATGAACATGCTAAACTCGTTAAAGAAGTCTTAAAGCGACTTAATCATGCTAAACTTAAGATTAACGAAGACAAGTGTTCTTTTGCTAAAGATACTATTCACTTACTTGGCTACAAAGTATCTGCAGCAGGGGTAGAAATTGATCCTGGCAAGAAACAGTTTCTGTTGGATTTATCAACACCAATTACTGGAAGAGATGTGAACTCTGTGTGTGGGTTTGTTAACTTCTTCTCGGATTCGGTACCGCATCTTTCTCATTACTTAAAGCCTTTCAGTCACCTACGGCTGCACAAAGGACCTTTGGGAAAGCTTTGGACTAAAGAATGTGATGATGCATTTAAACTAGTCAAAAGTAAAGTAATGGACGCACCCATCATGCAGTACCCTGTGGATGGTGTCCCATTCCAAGTAGCAACCGACGCTTCAGATCGAGCGGTAGGTGGAGTGCTTTACCAAACGATAAATGGTAAACCGCGCTACATACAATTCTTTAGCAAGAGTTATAATAAGAGTCAACGGAATTACCCTACCGTTAAACAAGAGCTCCTTGCTATAGTTACTGCGCTAAGACAGTTTAAAGACTACCTTTATGGAAGTTACTTTACTGTCGCCTGTGATCAAAAGTCTTTAACATACTTAAAAGATATGAACCCTGATTCACAATTGGTGAGCCGCTGGCATGACATTATTGCCAAGTTCGCTTTTAATATAACACACATTCCAGGAATACATAACCATCTTCCTGACATGCTCTCTCGACTTGTGCCCGACTACCAGAAAACAGTCAAAGAGTTATTAGCAACCGATTGGATGCTAAATAAGAAATGGTTTAACCTCGCTCAATCACGATGGGGTCCATTTACTGTTAATATGTTCGCCGCAGAACACAACAAACAGGTTTCTGAATATAGGTCGTTGACTCATCCTAAAGGTGATGCATTTCAGCTTGACTTATCAAAGCATAATGCGTGGGCTAACCCACCTTGTCAACTTATCGCACAGTTGTTAAATTATGTTAATATTACTAAATCTACCATTACGCTGTGTTGTCCCTTACGTAACTCCGACCCATGGATACGTGATTTAATTAATATGATTCAAGACGAACCTATTTATGTCGACCGTGAAACCGACACGTTCTTGTATCAGGGATCCTATTCTATTAAGAAGGCGCCTTGGAAACACACCATTGTTTGTCGCATCGGTCCTGCAGGTACCACTAAGTGGAAACCCTCAACCGAATTCTTAGCTAAACTAGAGGAGTCTAAAGAGTTTGAACAAAAGCTCAAGACTCGTACAACACATGCACCCAACAAGATTGCAGTCGAGGTAATGCCGATTGAAACGGCATTAGATCGTAAAAAACATGGAACTAGCTAAGGCCATGGATCAAAGACTCAAAACTCTAAGAGAACCTGAAGCTCGCACTCAACTACTTAAAGCGCTGCTTAAAGAACAGCCAGGAGTTGCGAAACAACTGAAGAAGATACTTCAACAATCCAATGTTGTCAATTATGTATCTCAGGACTCTACCCCCCCTCCTGATACTGAGGTTGCCCTTTCCAACAGGACTATGGCTCATCCAGCCAGCGTTGCGCAGAATCTGACTGACTTAGAGGAGCTCGAAAGTAGAGTTAAAATTATACATAATTTAACGCATCGAGCATATGAGCATACTTATAAAATGGCTATTCGTGCAGGGCTTGATCACCCGGCGCTGAAAGAAACCATACGTGAAGTATACCGACGCTGTACTGATTGTGAAAAGAACCAGATCAAGCGATACGGTTGGGCACCCCTAAAAGTGTGTGACAGAAGACCAACCGATGCGCCGAGTCATAGTCGATTTGGTTAAACTCCCGCGATCCAAGCATACTGGCGATGTATATATCTGTCATTTCTTATGTGTGGCTTCGGGCTATAACTTGCTTTATGCAATACCGAACAAACGTCCACAAACAGTGGCAGAATTATGCTATCACGTCTTTAATGACTTCGGTTTCCCCGAGTACTATGTTCTGATAACGGTAGTGAGTTTTGTACCGACGTAATGGAGGCACTTATACTCGTATCAGGCATGACCCATAGGCGTGGTGTTCCTTACAAACCTCAAACGCAGGGTGCAAATGAGACACGTCATAGAGAACTTAAGAAACTCTTGCGTACCGCACTAGACGACGTTGAGGATATGTGGCCTTATCATTTGAAATGGGTTCAGACTCAAATGAATAACTGCATGAATCCTCAAACTGGAACACTCCCGTTTCACTATTTCTTTGGCCGCTATAGTGAATTACAAGCAACGTTTGATATAACTGCGCCCGAGAAACACGCTACCCCGTGGCTACAAAAGATCGAGCATATGCAGAACGTTGTTTACCCCTGTTTACTCGAGCACAAGAATCGCGTCCTACTTAAAGCGTATGACCGATGGAATAACACTAAGAACATTGTTCAGTTCAAAGTCGGCGATTACGTTAACATTATAAATCGAAACGCCAACGTTACCGAACTCTCTTCTAAGACGATAGGACCTTTTGTTATTTCCTACCATGATGAGAAGAGTGATACTTACGAAGTGAATAACATTGATGGTACTAGCGCAACCAATCTAGGCACTCACCGTATCCCTACCTCCGAACTCTCATTCGCTCGCTCATTTGATTCTGATATACCAGTTATGGAGTCACAAGTCAAAGATATAATTGATAAAACATCCGAAGACGGTTACACTTACTACAAGACCCGTTTCATGGATGGGACAGTAGCTTGGCTAACCTCCGATGCATTTCGTGAATCTCGCGACTTTCTTCGTATCTTTAATAAGAAATGGAATAAGCGTATACATAAGAACACACGAAATAAACGAAAAGGGTTTCCTCAGGTGACTACAAACCCTGACGGATCTGAAATTCCCTATTTGCCACCTACTTCCTACGTGACTAAACTTTCTGATCTGCTTACCAACAGTGCAGAAAATTGTTCAAACTTACTTACTAATGAAGAACAGCCTTTGGCTATTACCTTACCAAATAATAAACGTAAGGCGCCTACATCGGAAATGGTTACTGGACCAAATACTAAACGACATAGAGTACAACATGAGTCTTGAACTCGTACATATAGGCACATACTTACTCGATAAGTCATGACCGAAACCGTTTTTTACTTTGGTTTTCGCTTTACCAACTAGATCGTATCTTAACGTACGTTCGTAGTTCTAAAAGCTACTGGGGGGCTATGTAGAAATACGGCCTCCGGTCAGTCTAAAATATCAAGATCAATTGAGATAATACATTGGTTTTTTTATTTGTATTTTAAATAATTTAGTACAAGCTCTTTTTCCAATATTTCCAAAGTGTTCTAAATTCACTTTGATGGCTCCAATAGCCTGAGTATTTGGTATGACTCATCTACTTGGACCTATTTGAGACATTAGTAGATGTAGGATATTATAAACTAAATTTTATAATCTCCGAACTACTACTTATAGATTTTGGTCCTCCCGCCAATCTCCAAAATCCAATAAGTCTTTTTTTTTTTTTTAACTTTTCTTCAGATGGAACTTTATTTATATCAGCTAATGTATTAACGTGACTTACGTTATTATGTCTATTTACAAATTCGGCAAGTGGTCATGAACACTTAGTACTTCTAGTGAAAATTATTCAATAAAGAACAGCTAGAGGTACGCCCTGTGTGATCGAGGATATTTAGGCTCTTAACAAGAGGAAGTCCCGATCATTCTTACACAAGCTACCACTGCTAAATCCTAACTGACTAAATTGTATTTCAGTTTAATATAGTTTGAAACCTAGTAATTTCCATCGAAGTTTACAGAAGTAATAATTGATAGGAGTGGAATGATATAGACAAACATCTCAGTCTATCTTCCCTTTGTCTCTTAGACTATCGAAGATTGAAGCTAAAATTAGTTCTTTCTTTGACAGCGACTTATTCATATATACTTCTATACGAATAGTCAGTAGCATGGCATCCCACCTTGGCTCTTCAAACAACATGGTTGAAATCTTATTATGTCTAACCAACATCAACAAGTCCACCATGCCAATATCCTGATGCGTGGTAACAAATCGATGTAGTATCAATCGTAGTTGTTAAAATCTGAAATAAATATAGATCGAAGTAATAATTGATAGGAGTGGAATGATATAGACAAACATCTCAATCTATCTTCCCTTTGTCTCTTAGACTATCGAAGATTGAAGCTAAAATTAGTTATTTCTTTGACAGCGACTTATTCATATATACTTCTATACGAATAGTCAGTAGCATGGCATCCCACCTTGGCTCTTCAAGCAACATGGTTGAAATTTTATTATGTCTAACCAACATCAACAAGTCCACCATGCCAATATCCTGATGCGTGGTAACAAATCGATGTAGTATCAATCGTAGTTGTTAAAATTTGAAATAAGTATAGACCGAAGTAATAATTGATAAAAGTGGAATGATAAAGACAAAAATCTTAGTCTATCTTCCCTTTATCTCTTAGACTATCGAAGCTTGAAGCTAAAATTAGTTCATTCTTTGACAGTGACTTTATATATATATATTTCTATACGCATAGTACTAAACAGTCAGCATGATTAGCCAACTTTGCATACTGAATCGAGTGGGGTCCACGACTCAACAATGGGGAGCACAATGAAGAGGCCACCGTGAATAATCAGCCGATCGCAACGCCACTCGACCCACTGAGTACCGTAGCCAGCATTTAAACTCAGTACATTCTATGTTAAGGACAATTCGTCATGTAGACAAGTACACAATTGCTAGGAGAAATAGAGGCACTGAAGCGAGCTAAGGACAGATAATGTGATACGAGTCTTCTATAGCGCTTTATATCACTTCTTCGCACCCCAGGAGTTGTAAATACATTATTAAGGCAAAACGAAGTTTTCATGTGGGCGCACTAACCGGCTTTTAGTGAGCATCGCGAAAGAAAAAGGATGCTTTCACACCCCAATGAAAAAAAAACCAGGTATGCTTCACACATCAAATTGATCTACCAGTTCCCTCAGGCCGAGCTCGATATATGCAGTTTAACAAGCGCGAATGTCACTTTTCATTTTCAAACAGGCCGTAGCTGACTAGTTTATAAATGCTCTTCTCAACCGCTATTCAGTAGATAACACAAAAATTAATTGAACTTTATGTACCTCCCTAAAACAGGAAGAAAAAGTGTATACCACGATGCCACAGAACGCCCTGCCAGTATTTTAATGATGGGTTCGGTGTATTTATCTCGTACACGAGCAGCTATTCTGACGATTCAGGCGATCTTAGTTACCACCCTTGTTGACATCACAAAGGAAAGCTGCGTGGCGTGTGCACCAAGAAAAAAACCCTTTAACATCTCAGTGTGGCAGATAGTTTCCCTGAGACTGGGCTCGCGTTTTACGTTTCATACTCGAGCGGCTCTTCTGACGATCGAGAATAACACAAGATATCAAGAATGCATACCTATTGCACCCGGCGAGAATCGCACCGAAACATGTGACGTGTGCACCAAAGGAAAAGGAAAATTTATGCTTTCACATTTCAGTGTTGTCAGCATATTCCTTTAGGTTGAGCTGGGTGTGTGTGTCCCAAGCGCTACACCGACTAGCCATTCACTAAAAATCGATGCGTATCTCCCATCTCCCCTCAGAATATGTAGTCTCACCAATATTGGGGATGTATTTATTTGTACATGAATATAATACATTATGTTGTATTCACGAGGCTGAGATAGAAATTTTTTTTCGTAGATGGGAGAATCGAACTCCCATTTTTGCTGATTCGTTGAAACGATTCCACAAAGCAATGTTCTGCCATTGAACTAATCCACTTGAATTATGTACACTGCCATACTGTTATGTATTGATATATAAATTGTTGTTTTGAAAAACATTTTTATGCACTCTGGGAATCAAATTTTCTCCATGTAAATATCAAGCCAAATCGTCATACATTACACGGCCTTTTCAGTACACGTGGACAGTAAAGAATAGAACGCTCATACAGTGTCGGGAGTACAGTCACTTCGTTGCCGTATGATCACCAACTATTTCCCGATGCGAACTATTGTTTTATTCTAACATAGTGTATTCATCCACATCAAACTATGTCAAGATGTTCGGTACCGAATCGTACTAAGCGTTTTAAAAATATGGATTAGAAAAAAAATAATGTCAGGAAAATTCAGTATGCACGTACATAACTCTTAAGTATGTGACGAGCGCCACCTAGATACAGCTGAAGGACCTATGCCATTTGACAACACCTTTGCATACGATACGACAGGGCTTATCCACTATATATATACAATATTTCGCATGTCAAATACCGCCCCGATATTCACCAAATATGAAAACTACAACACTATATTTAATACGGAAAACTCTATTGGTGAACAATAAATATGTCATCAAAATTCAGAACCTCCCGTACAATAACGTTGATGCAGCCCCATAAATGGCTTATGAGCTCTAATTGATTCAAGCTAAGTACCAGAGCACCATAATTACGTTGGATCCAGTTCTTAGTGTATTTTACGATGTTTGCTGCCGAATGAGCACATAATATTCTGTACACGGACTTACTCATGGACACGGGCAAGATCACTGGCAGAGCTGATAGTTAGGTTTAAAAGCGAGTGCAGCCTACCAGCTGTGTTAATTGCACCGCTTAGATCACGCCGAGTACTAGCGCACTGGTCATACCCACAAGTCCCACCGTTGTGGCACCCGTGAAGCCCACTGCGAATGGTTTATACCCTACCCCCTTCAAGGCGGACAAACTAGTAGTCAAGCCCACGCCAGCCATTGCCGTGGTGAGCATTGGCTGCGATAATGTACTACCTATCACTGTGGTAGTTTGCTTCCACTGATCGGGGGAGAGACACCCGAAAGCAGCACCATACGTATCCAGGCTATAGTCGCCAGTGGACCGCATGCAAGCCATGGCGATGAATCCTGCTACAAACCCGGGCGTGTACTTGTACACCAATTCTATGGCAGTCGGTTTCACTGCAACAGTGCCAATGTCGCCAGCGATCGCCTTCTCCGCATGCTTATAACTCATGTAGGGCACAACACCCGCCAGGCACACGTTGCGCGTGAGCTTAGTCACCGCAGCGATTTTCAGCACATCCTCCGCACCGTACAAGGTACTGTACGTTAGAGCACTGCCTAGCACCTGAGATGTGTCGTGGACTGCTAAGCCAAGGAACACTCCGATGCTCTGACTTGAGCTGAAGATTGCGTGCGCGAGGTAAGGGTAGGTAAGCATGCCCAGGGTACCGAACGCCACCACATTGGCGACAGCTACAGAAGTTTCCTGCGGAGTGGCCTTGATTGCCGGACTCACAGCACTGATAGCGGTCACTCCGCATATAGAGGTTCCGGCTGGGAGAGGCGATGGGGTAAAACACTGGTTAAAATAGATATAGGAGATACCCACCGACAGCAACAGTGACACACACAAATACTACAAAAAGCACTCCACACACTTATGATGTATACCGTTCGGAGGAGCAATTTTCGAGGCGACATATAATATGATCAGCTATAAGGGAGAACATGCTGGCACTCGCGAGGACACCCGCTCATACGGCATTAACCTCGTGCACATTTGCTCTGGATACGAGTGCTGAAGGTGCATTTACTTTTATCAATTTGATCTTTTACATAAGCGTTGAGTTATAGAAAATGAAGCGTAGCGTCTCAGTTTGCAGACAAGACGTCCATGGTCTCTATCAACGCGTTCACGACCACATCTCTCATACAATACTCGCATATACACACAAACTAGTCACAACTACACACCCGTGTGTGGTTCGCACAGGTGTCAGTTCATTTGCGCACGACCGCACGAGATATCAGGAACTCCACACGGTAATTTTCATACACCACAGAGCTTGACATTTTGATGATATGCTACAGGCGTATGAGGTTAATAGCAAGCCACACGCACACGAACTTGGGTGGGCTAGGACAGAAAAGGTGAAATGCATAGCTATCTTTATGATTACTATAAACTGGTACAAATTAACTACAACTGTCAACAATAGTATCGCGCGAATGTTTTATGGTGTGTAGCACTCATGCGGAGCGTCATGAATACTGATCTTGGCGGCGGCATTAAAAATGATATGGGTAAAGTGAACGTCATGGTTATAATAAAATGCTTGTATATTGGTTTCAAAAGTCAGGGTTTGCAAGTGTAAATATATACATATAATCACACCGAAATCGACTACTTGATATTTAATTTATATTCTACGCTAAACCCCACCCATACCATATTAGTATTTGGCGTCGGCTTCTACTTCGAAGTACAATTTCCAATACAGAATAAGCTACGAGAGTTATAGTCAAATATCCCTAGGCTCAGTTGGCAGACATCAATTGATGCAAGTTCACGCAAACTATGAGGCACCTGTATTTCACCACTAAACTCACGATGCACTATAAAATTGACAGCGGTACAGCCAAATCATCAAACTAGGTACCAACGCCTATATAGCTGTAAGAAGAGTCATTTACTAAACCCGGTGGGTCTCTACTGCATCCTCGATGTACATACACATAGCCCGTGATTATAGGTACGAATACATAGACGCACATGTACATACACAGACACACATGTTCACATAATTACTACGGACGCGTAACCAAGATTATGGAGAGGCTGCGGTTTGGAAGTACAGAGGCCTCGATTTTTATTTACATATTGCAAAAATCTTTACATACAAACACATAATTCAATCTGCACCTTTGCACTTATTCACACACACACACACACACACACATATATATATATATACAAACTCACCCGCAATCAACGACCCCATCTTGTCAGTCAGGCCCGCCCGCCTTGCTAACCACGGGATGAATGTCAGGCCTGTCCCCACAGTCACTGCAACACATGGCAGCCCTAGCAATCCTGTTGTCAGTAAGTCCATAGCACTCAATTTCGCACCTACACAAACCACTCCTGCTTGCAACAACCTGGCTTTCGTGAAGTCTAAACCGGGCTTCAAGTACGTGGGTAGAGTGATTGTGTTGCCGATGATCATACCCGTTACTATGGCTATAGGTACGGCACTGATGGGCGAGGGAGCGCCAGTAATACCCTGCATGTTGAGCAAACACTGACCCAGGTTTGATGCAACACCAGTACCTATCTGCATAACCACCGCACAGGCCAACACCCCTGGTGCATAGTTACTAATTACATTTAGAAAACTAGGCTTATGTGCACGTATCTGAGGTTCAACTGTATTAGTTTTTTCTTTATCGTCTTTGACGGGTGTGATGCTGTCAGTTATATGACGCGTACTTAAACATGTGCTTGTAGTGAAGTGTGCGTACTTTGTATTGTGTTTCACTTGGTGATTCACCCCAATACGAGCGTTCAGTTGATTTAACGAACACGACGATGTGCTTTGTAAAGAGGACATAGGGGTACCTAACATGTACAGACTAGCCTTGCGCATACTAGTTAAAACGTGCCCATTATGTTTAGGTGTATACAGCACACTGCCTCGGTGGCGGAGTGCTTTGAAGGCCGCGTCAGTGCTGAATAAACGCATCGCCTAAACCGCTTTACAACCACCTTTCGGATAGCTATATTGTCCATATTGTAAGATTTTCCCATTATTTATCTGATCGATCTCCGAATCGGAATTTCATTTTTTGCAATTTTTATTTATGAACACCTCTGTCAGAATTATGAGAAATGTTAGCTGTCGCCTGTCATCTGTCATCAGTGTCATGACTCATGTGATGTGTAGTTTCTCTCAACAATGAATATTTACATAGCCCTCTGAGATATACAGAAGAAGGCCATGAAACATATGTATATATAGAGTATATAAATACAATATCAACAACCATCCGACTATCAGTCCATCATGATATCAACAATTATACATATACATCGGGATATTCTATCCTATCATACATACCCTGTCGCCATTTTGTGAACGGACAAGTGTGTGTTCACACAGGTAAAAGTTTCATTATAGTACATATATATATATATATATATATATATATATTACATTACACACACACACACACACAAAAAAAAACACACACACACACACACACACACACACACACACACACACACACACACACACACACACACACACACACACACACACACACACACACACACACACACACACACACACACACACACACACACACACACACAATACTACACACACACACACACACACACACACACACACATTACTCATTGACATCACATATATATATATATATATATATATATATATATATATATATATATTAGAACATTCAGACATATTAGTATTATACACATACATACATATATATATATACAATATAATACTAGACATATTAGTAGCTGGTTATGAAAAAATAAGACATGTTTTCTGGCAGAATAACGTTCGTATTTCTCTTCTCGTATCCTTGACACTCAAGTTAGCTGCACTTGCCTACTGGCTTTTACCTAAAGAGAACTGAACGCAGTGAACCAACGAAGCACACGCCAAGAGGAGCCAAGTCACTTCGAAACAATACAAGGTGAGGGGC